>JASEVX010000010.1:45347482-45379583 GCA_031761405.1 Serripes groenlandicus | reverse complement strand
AGACAGTATTTCTATTGGACTACAAGTGGAACTTCAGAAGAATACAAGTGGAATGCCACTGGAACTCCGGTAGAGTACTGGAATTTAACGTGTATTCTTGTATTCAAGTATTCCATTAGAAATACCGCCAAATTATACCAGTGGAATACCAGTTGAGTTCTAGATGAAATTCCAGTGGTATTCCAGTTGTTTATTTACACTAGGGCATATGTAAATCAGACATTTAGTACACATAAATTTATATGATAAAAAAAACCAGTATTTTTTAAGTGGGAGATGAGTAGATAAATCTGATGAAATAAAATTGTAACTGTTACATTAGCAAGGATAGCCTGCACCTTCGTTGTCATTTAATGTACCAATACTCTATCATTATTTATTTTCCCATTTTCTTCATATAGATGATTTGAGAAGCTTCAGCAGCATGTATACACATTGTTAAATATATTGTGGCAACAGGAGGAATTGCTCCAGATGAGCATTTACCTATGTATGATTGGGTAGTCCCACTCCAATGTTACATAGTTAACCATTTCTCACATACAGACGCGTTCAGACACCTCTGCAGCAGATGACTTTTAAAAAGCAATGTAACCGGGGGGAGAAATTGATCAAGACGAGGAATTTCTGCTTTTGCTATAATGTTATCAAGTCTATCCTGATTCGATAATTATATTTCTGTTATAGGGATTTTAAACATTTTATCAAAGTCATCTTCTGCTAAATGTTGGCATCACGGTGGATAAGGTTAAAACCATTTCCGACATGCAGAGGACTAATTGAAAACTTTCCTCGAGAATCAACCAATTGGTTTTAAAGTCTGGAATAGTATTCCATCACATATAAAGCACTCAACGTCTATTGTATAATTCAAACGAAATTATAAGAAATACATTCTGGAAAAAGTTCCATAATATCTAACAATATCTTGATTACTTCCCGTTATTATGTTAATAATTGTGTTTAAAGTAGTTGACTGTATTCACATGATTGAAAATTAATTATATTTGTATTTCATGCTATAATTTTTCATTGAAATTTGCATGTTGTTAAACGTAATGTTTGTGTGTGTTATAATATTATCGAAGGCCATATGAAAATAAGATATGTATAGCCATTGTTAAATTTTCTGTATGTGTCTTAGATGTTACCTTAAAAAATAAAGATATTATTATTATTATTATTATTATAATCTTTAAAACTCACTTATCTGTCCAGTATAGTCTCTGCATAGGCATATCCAAAACAATTGAATCAGGAATCAGCATTTTTCCATATGCTAGATATATGGGATTTTTACCAATCATGGATGCCCTTCCGATCCTTAAGCTTTGTATGTCCGTCCAAAATATATATCTGGAAAATGATAAATAAACTTGATTGTTTATATTATATATAGAGAATAACTAACTGCATGTTTTTGATATAGAATTTATGTCACAAGGGAAAAAAGGGGTAATTTGGTTAAAATCACGAAACCGTAGGATTGAGTGATTTTACACCAAATTACCGCTTTGTTCCCGAGTGACATAAATTCGATATCAAAAAACATGCAGTTAGTTATTCTATTTATTATATATCTGGAATAAATCTCCCCTTTATTTTAAAGAAACATATAAAAAAAAAATGACTTGGCCTTAGGCGTATGAATGTTACGTAACCAAATACTGCTGCTTCTATTTGGCGCCAAATGACTAAAAGTGTTATCGTCACAGTGTTAGTTATCATTTTTTTTAAAAATTGATATTGATTTTATGTCACTTAAATTTCAATGCAAAATTTGGATAGGTATGTAATAAAAAAGTATTCTGCTTTTAAACATCATTTAATATATATCAAAAATAAAAGTCGTTTTTGATATAGTATTGAAATTATTACCAGAAAAGACGAAATTTCACTTAACTGTGCAATTATTATGGAACGCCGGCACTGTATTTTGTAGTCATGAAACTCTATTTTTATGTATGTTTTGTATTATATTATGTACCAATTTCTTTACATGTTGTACAAACATATTTATATTACGTCAGTTTATCGTTATATGTTGTGGTTTTATACTTATATTTAGACAGTTAAGCTTACATTATGTAGATACATGTTTATGTGATGTAGATACATTGTTATATTATGTAGATACATCTTTCACTCATATACATAATGTATTAAGTGATGTGAATACAGTATTACAGTTTATTGCATACTTTCACATTGTTCCGTTCACTTTGCACTGAAGAAGTCGATCATGACCGGTGTCAAGGAGTGATCATGACCGTAGATGCGAAAGTTCCGCATAATTAACATGTTAGGGACTACTTTTTGTATGTAAACAAACAAAGCTGACCTAAATATCATTATTATTCCTCATGTGACTTTGTAATGTTAAATTCTTATATATTGATCATGGACCATTTCTTACTGTCTCATGCTTACAGTGCGTGTCTCAAATGTTGGTAATGTACGTGCATGACGTCATCTAAAACAAAAACGTATCGTTATAATTCAACTTTTCAAACGGCATTCGCAACAAAATGACTACGCATGTAAACAAACAGTTTGTTACGATTTCGGAAGCAGATTTATCAACTCTAGATAATAAACAATCTTCACAGTGTAAACCAAATAGTTTAAAATATGATAGTATGCAATAAATTCATTCATTCACACAATGTAATAAAGTATGGACATTATAGGTTATTGACTGGGTACTGTGAAATCATCGTTGGACCTCGTTCTTTGGCGTTCAAAGCCTCGCAAGCTCGGCAACGTCAACCAAAGAACTCGGTCAAACGATGATTGCACAGTACAGAGTCAATAACCTATAATGTCCATACTTGATTACATTGTGTGAATGAATGAATGTATATTGTTTTATGGCGCATCGACAGCTAAGGTCATTTAGCGCGCAATTAAATTTAATCCAACGAAAATGTTGGGTCATGCATTATGCAAGAAAGAATTCACCCGGCGAAAATGGAACAAATTGCGCCTGGATAAAACCGGTTTTTCCATGTCCTACTTTCACATTTAAACAAGGTCAAAATACTAAAAATGATCAAATCAATCATTTTAACGTGCATCCTATAGACATTTACAATGAATTTAAACTCAATGTCTTATATTCAATGCCATCTAGTGATGATATACACTCATTTCTGGGCAAACAGAGTTCTTTTAGGGAATTTTGGCTCTAGATAAGCATGACCGCGGATGTATTATGCCGGTGTTCCATAAATTATTCTCTTTGCTGAAAGTTTTCGTTACACCTATGCAGAAGTTGTGAAAGTAGTCTCATCATGGAAATATATTGCTGGATAAATAATTAAAAAATATCAAAGATTTTTAAAAAATAATTCTTATTTTCAGATCATGTATTTATAATAAGTAGTATATCATAATGAAATGTAAACATCTGCAACATTACAATATATTACAAGACGAATGTTTGACGCAAAGCGTCAAAGAGAAGCCGCAATTTTTCGTTGTTCATGTAGAAATAAGAAAAAAGAACATTTAAATCCACAAACAACTGTAGACCGTAATACGCTGACATATTTATCCCTTTGAAGACTGTATACTTCAAATTACCTCCCTTTAAGCAATACAAGGATATTTACCTTGTGATTCGTATGAATAAGATTAATAAACATTGAAATTATATGAATGTAAACTATTATTTAAATTAGTAACTGTTGTGTATTTACAATCATTTGCATGATAGAGAGAAAACCCGCCATTTGTAAAACAATATTTTTATTGAGGTCAAACTACACCAAAAAACATACATGGTTGTACAACAAAAGTAATATTCATTTACAACAGTAACAACATCAAAATCAAATTTAAGCCAAGATAAATGTGTACACATTTCATTAATTGTTTGTAGATACCCTAATGTATAGGTATGAATATACAATTTATAAAGTTATAAACACATTTTCATTTAAACGTACTAAGTCTGTGAATCTCACAGAAACACCCATTTCAATATACCAACATGTTAAAGTAAATTTAAGTATGAACCGTTTTTGTATGTACTGAAACTAGAAACGTCCGTTTGTGTATAAGTATGTTTCCAATATTTGCAATTTTATATTGAGACTGGCTTACCCGGCACGACGTAAACTTTTCTCTACCAAATTGGTTGTTATATGTAGGAAACGGTTAGCTGCTGAACATGTAATTAAATGATTAACTGTGTTAAATATTTGTATTCCCTTTAAATTCTTTATTTAAATCGTCATACATGTGTATTATTAGACAAAGGTGTCAGACCAAATGGGAACTTAGTTAAATTGTTCGTATATACTTCAAATTACCTCCCATTAAGTACTACCAGGATTTTTTTCTTGTGATTCGTATGAATAAGTTTGATAAACATTAACATTTCAACTAGACGGCAACATTTATTGTGAAACAGATATTTCTGTGGTTTATATATGTTCATGTCTGCACTTCTTCATCTAGAATTACTGCGTAATATATGATAGCATGTAAGGAACGGAATGGCATTAATGCCGAGCGCGAGGGTAAACAACGCCAAACAACAACAAGGAACAGATTACATTTACTGCGTGCCTTCTCTTGTTCATGGTTCTCAGTTTAACATACTATCGAACTAAAAAAGCGTATGAGGGAGGTAACCAATTCAGTTTACTGTTTAGACAAGATACAGTATGAATTTCGCTTAAATAAAAATGTACATATATTCAATTAATATACTGGCCTTTGTCTTTTGTTTTTAATTTGTAAAACTCACACATGTATATAGAGTGTAAAAGGGATGTTTTAAAAGTCATTAACTTAAATTAATGTACTTAGTAAGGACAAAGAGAAATCAAGATATGTGGTCACGCTGGCTGGTCTAAATATTCGCCTTGTTCGAAATTTCTAAGCATCCCTACAGGAAGCCGCCTCCTGGCGGCTTCCAATTAGTGGAGTGTCTGAATGAAAACTTATGTCACATGCCAATAACCAATAACTGTGAGTCAAAATGTGATGGACAATTAATCCATAAATGTCACCATGTAAAGTGAGGGGACACAAATCCACATGTCACTGGCAACTATATTTTTTTGTATGGTCTTTTACAATTGTTCAGTTATATTACATGTTTCCTAGGTAAGGTACCAGTACTAATGGTCCATTTATTCCGTCAAAGGCCACCATATTTAGTGTCAAGGAGGGAAAGCAACTGCTACCATTAATTTGCATGACCTTGTCAGGGATAAAAGCTGCGACATTCCAAACCTGATGCTCTATTACTTAAATTTCAAATCTGATGCTCTACCACTTAAATTTCAAACATGATGCTCTACCACTTAAATTTCAAACCTGATGCTCTACCACTTAAATTTCACTGCCAAATATACAACTCTTTCCAGCATATAACATATCCGCAGCAGACGACTTTGAAAACGTTAAGTCAAAAGTATGGAAACTTTCTATAAATTTAAGAACAATTATTGAATTAAATTGAAAACATTCAGTTAAAAGGAGAATGTTCTCAACATGAGCAATTAGTTTCTCCTTTTGCCACAATATGTTTTAAAAGGTGCAGAGACGTCAGAAAGGTACTGTACATGGGATATGGATAGAGGACGAATATAGGTACCCTGCTATAGGATCTACTGCAATTCCACGTGGTCTTTTCAGATCTCCCATGACAACATGGTGTGCTGTTGTAACATTGTTTCTTCCTCCTTTCTTGAGCATAATCCGACCCAGGATAGGTTCCGTCCAGTAAACATTATGATTGACCCAATCAACAGCAATCTGAAAATATGAAACAGAAAAAAAGGTCTCTTGCTACATACAGATGCTCTCTGATGCCTCTGCAGCAGGCTACTTTTGAAACATTGTGACAAAAGGAGAAAATAATCAAAACGAGCAAATTTTACTTTTGCTACATTTATTTTGACTATTTGATGATATTACAATCAATTAAAGAGTGTTTCCATTTCATGCCTAGATGTTTTCAAATGTTACTGTTGCAGAAATGTTGTTAGTTGGAAGGGATTTTTGTTATCATATTACAAACACAATTAACACATATCGATGGTTTCATGCAAAACGGTTGTAACTACATCTTGAACAAGATGTAGTTACAACCGTTTTGCATGAAGCCCTCGATATCAAATGTTATCTCTTGCAAGATGCATTAACACAATCTGAAAACATTATCTTTATTACTGAAATGATTCCTATTATGGCTTCAATGAACTAAATGTGCTGGCAGCTCTTGTTGAAGCTTCTGTTCCACATCTCTGCACACAAATTTCCATGAACAGCTGTTCTTTTTCAAAAAAAATTATATAATTGGTTAACTTTACTGGCAAAAATGTATCAAAGTCTAATGAAACAAACACAATAACAATAAATCAATATTATCGTTTAATGAATATAATGCAACAATAGTTAGGAAGGTTTTGATCTTTTAGCACTTCCAGAGTGACCAAATATAGGGAGTTCTCTTTGTCCTTATTAAGTATATTCATTTAAGGTAAATGAATTTTAATACTTCTCTTTTACACTCTATATACATGTGTGAGTTTTACAAATTAAAAAAAGCACCAAGACCGATATATTATTTCAATGTCTGTTTATTTTCAGTTTAGCGAAATCCATACTGTATCTAATCTAAACTTGTGTTCGTATTACGTCTCTGCGCGGTATAAACTATATGCTTATCCCGGTACACTATGTACTGTTGTGTCCCTTGCTTATCCGTTATATTCGAGCAAACATAACATATACTTTAGAAGATAGTGAACCAATTAACTAATTATGGTTATCTGCTTTATTCGCTTTTCCATTTCATGTAATTGCTTAAACCAGGAACCAAAAAAGGACGTCTGTTAAGTGTTTGTTCGTTTGACATTTTGATAAAACAATAAACTGGTGTTTTTGCAATATACTTGTGGTGTACATTTCTAACACCTTTACCTTTCATCCTTTAACACCCATTCAATGTTTTTGTTTTCAAGATCTCCGCAGGAAACTCTCTCCAATAACAATGTAAATAAACACTGAATCAGATAAATGCCTTAATTTTTATCCATTTACGGTTTTAACACTTTTCCTTATATATACCCTTTCTGAGCCTCTGCAGCGGAAGACGTTTGAACGCATTGTAGAAAAGGAGAAATTGCAATTTCTCCATTTGCCGCCATAATTTCAACTCTTTTCAATAATCATACTACATGTATCATTTATAGAAATTTTCTATATTTTGTACTTGATAATTTCAAAGTCGTCTGCTGAAGATTTATTTTATGTGGGAAAGGATTACACACTTATCCACAATCATGATCTACCGATACAAACAGATTTTCTGTGTGTCAGCATTATCTATCTCTCTCTCTGTCAATTATATTTAGTTGTATAAAAGTTTGTTTAGATGTATAATTTGTATCACAAAATGGAATCCTCCTAATAGGAGGAAATAAAGATTTATGATAATGATGCTGAAGATTTATTTCATGTGGGAAAGGGTTAAACACTTATCCACAATCATGACCTACCGATACAAACAGATTGTCTGTGTGTTGGTATTATTGACAATAATTTAACATAACAATGTTCAATGTTGATTAATTGGTACAAATTGAAATAATCATAACTTCTTGTCCATTTATTTTTGGAATTAGTCTTATATGTCACTTACTCTAAATCATCTCTTTCGCTTAAAACATAGACCCTGCCACGTTAAATATCCTACCTATTACTTAAATTTTCAAATACCGATATTCATGTTACTAACTACAGATTTACTAAAATCTCAACCCATCACCATGCTGTAATGGTGTGTATCATTTAATTTGTCTAATGATTCTGGATTTAAATGTACTTTTTTTTTATTTCTTCATGTGCAACGAAACAATGCGGCTTCTTTGATAGTGTGCGTCAAACATTCGTCTTGTTATTTAGGTAACACATTTTGTTAAAGAACTGTACATGAACCTTTTCATTTTTTTCAACATATTAACCTTTATCAATACTAATTTATAACATTTGAATAATGAAATGTTATCAACACAACTTGAGTATAAAGTGACATCATTAACTCACCAGAGAAAGTCCTTTTGAAGCAGCTCCTTGAAACTGTGACACATTGATGGATTCAAAGATCATCTCGGTGGAGAAATTCTCAATGAGTGATATGCTCCTACTTTGGTAGTCATAGAAATAAAGGTGATGTCGTTCATAGTCAGTGTCACATGAAACCAGTAGTTTGTTTAAATCCTTGAATAAATAATGAAAATTAGATTCAAAGACATGCATCATGGAAGGCTCAGAAGTAGGTCTACATGAAACCAGTAGTTTGTTTAAATGTTTGAAATCAGCTTCAAAGACATGCGTCATGAAAGGCTGTAGTATTTCCTGATGCAAAATGGCAGTTTTTCATGTAAAATCAACTCATTTTAGACTATTCCATTATGAGCGAAAACCTAGTCAAGGAAAGCTTGCAGTAATACTAACCCTATATGTTCATGCATAGCATTAACTATTTCCAACATACAGGAAATCTGCAAGAATTTTGAATGAAATTATACCTTTTTAACAGTTAACAATTTGTAGCAATATTAGAAATTGCTTTTTTTTAGCAAATTCTACTATAGTCACATTGGTTTCAAGATTCGTCTGCTAAAAATGCATCAAAATTATTTCTGAAAAATGTAAATGGTATTGAATAATTATTGTCATATCAGGCAAACACTTCTGAAAATGTAATGTTAGTTAATCTATTATGAGAATTTCATTTCATGTAAATGGTTCTGAAAATGTCATATCAGGTAGACAATAATGAAAAGGTCATGTCAGCTAGACAATAATGAAAAGGTCATGTCAGATAAACTACTACTATTATTATGTTCTTATGGCATGTCAGGAAAATGGTTCTTAAAATGTCATGTCACACCAGTGATTACATCTCACCCAGAAAGTTTACTTACATTGAAATCATAACCTTTGAAATCTCCTGTATAATTGGCAATCTCTCGAGGAGATGTAGTGATAGCAGTCAAGTGTTTATATCCATTGAATGCCAAAGGAATTCCAGTCAGTACGACACCATGACCTGTGTTGTTAGCTGAAACAGAGATTTAAAAACTTAAATTTATAATTAGAATTCAGATATTGAAATCAGAACTCATTGCTGTTTCTTTTTAACATACAGGCGACTTTTGACTCGATTATGGTAGGCATCTTTTCAAAGCATTTTATGAAGAGAAAAAGTGCTCGTAATGTTCAAGGTCTTATTCTCACATTATGCTTTCAATTTTAACATAGTTCTCTTTTGGAAAAGTCTTCAAATCGTCGATGATGTATTATAATGTTCATAATGTGTATATATATATACGTTTATTTATTTCCCATTAGGACCTAATAGACACAACAATCTACCTTTCATACATTCATTCACTCACACATGCACTGACTCACTCACTCATATAGACAATCATTCGTTAGTGTCTTTGCTTATCATTGATTTTAACTGTGTTTGATTATACATATGACTACATGTTCTTTACAGTTCGTTTCTATAAAGGACAAGAGAAAGTTGATGCAACGCATCAATGTCGCCGGAAATCCATACTGCAGTTATGCATAACACTAACATTATAGTAGTTGAATAAACAGTTATCAACTGAGGGGCATATTGGAACATCAGGGGTGGGGTCAAGTGAAAATGTTTCATAACTTGCATTGTTTGATCAACGAAGTGAATGATAATTGAAGCCTTTCATTGTTTATGATCAATCTCCATTCCAAAGTAGGTTGACCATACACACAACCAACTAATTATTGATCATAAACAGTAATAGAAATGAGTAATCTTGCCAATCATTAGTCTTAGTATGCATACAGTGCTTTCATTAAGGAATAATTATAAGATTTGTGAATTCCACATACACTTTTCAAGATGTTTGTCAGAATATTTGAATTTTATTATTTTTCAATAAAAACACTAAACAGACAATTTAGGATTTTCATGCAATAGCACGTCATTTACCTTTCCTCTATCAAAGTCAACAGAGGACACCTTTGCAGCAATCTACTTTTAAAATAATGAGATAAGGGTTATATCGCTGAAGACATGAGTTTTCTCTTTTTCTCAAAATGATATTAACTTGGCATCCTAATTATATCATACTTTAACAAATGTTGAAATGTAGTCCAATATTTATGAATTAGACCACCTTCGAAATATAATATCAGCTAAACAGTTAAATCTCAATGAAATTGTTATATAATTTAAACTTAATTTCGAACATAAACTGAGCCCTACAACATGTTAATTTATTTTAATTCTTTCCTTCTTTTTTTATAATGAAAATAACAAACTACTCATGTTTTAAAATTATATTATGATGAGCGTCCTTGTGTCAATGATGCATAACAATATGCAGATCGGAAGCAATATGCCTTTAGGGAATTAAATGTTGGTATGTAAACCAAATTAGACTGTGCGACGTAAAGGTTTGTATCGCCTTTGGTTACATGTAGTATATAGTGTAAAATAAAGTATTTCAGTCTAGCTAATAGGGACTGTTTTGTCTTCGTAAATAAAACAAAAAAACATAAATGCGAGTCAAAATAAAGAAACTGAAAATACCTAAAACATCGGAATATTTATTTCATTTTAGATGTGTCATTACTTAGTGTTTTTAAACAAACACAATTGTAATATGTTCAAGACATCTAAATGTGTTTCTTTCTAATAATAATCCCCCCTCCCATGTCATTTCCGAAAACCTATTAAAAATAAAAGTCATGTCAAACACAATTGTAATATGTTCAAGACATCTAAATGTGTTTCTTTCTAATAATAATCCCCCCTCCCATGTCATTTCCGAAAACCTATTAAAAATAGAAGTCGCGGGCTTCTGCCCGGCGACTAATAAAGGACTTTTAGTCGCATAGTATTACTTAACATTACGATAACTTTAGTGTTATGTGATTGGTGCACTGGTAAACTTCCGCTCTTTTTTTTCAAAAAAAAAAAAAAGCATAGCATCTGTCAAACAAAAACACTCATATTATACATTTATTCTTTAGACATAGTCGGAAAATGTTTCAGGTAATGTTTTCATTTTTTTTCTGACGAGATCTCATTCATAATTATGCGTACTTATATTGACTTTTAATATCTACGTTATTTTTTTCTTTGGAGATAAAGTTTCTAAAATGGATGTTTTCGAATGGTACTGCCCATATTTGCCTATCTAATATTGTCATTATGAAGTAGAACGATACCAAATACAACACGTTTTCCTTTTTGGGGGTGGAGGGAGGGGGGGGGGGGAGTTTCTTAATCATTTTTTCTTTTAAAAGTGACTTATAGGCCCATGGGGCCGAATGTAATTTATTACTTGTTGAAGCATTGTTTTGTTGATGTACATACACATGTCACTATTATATAAATATTTGAAAGAAAAACCATGTCATTACTATTAATTGTGTTTTAGTAAATTTATGGCTTAATTATCATTTGATAAGTACATGCCTATTAAGTATGCCATACTTGATTGAAATAAAGTCTAACATATGTGGAGTCATTTGGTAGCATTTAATCAGTGTGTTTATAAACCAACCAGTACCATTTTTGACAATCTAAAATAAATTGTTTATGCATACTCATGTTAAGATGTTAAATATTCAGAACTTATTAAAGAAAATCGAATAATTGAAACTAAGTGGGACCAAATGTTTCAAAACTGGTCTGCCGAGAGGTTAAGGGTTAATGTTATACGGTAGTTTTATTAAAAATGGTACATGATATATTGTATTTGTCCAACTTTATGGCCCCCTTTTTGTGCCCTTAACCTTTGAACGAATGACCTCAAATTCAATAGAGGTCATCTTCTGGTTATGCTCAACTGCACTTCCAAGTTTGAGTACTGTACGTAGGTCCAAGCATTATCACGTTATCAATCGGACAAACTTTGGTCTACCGACAGACGAACTGACCGATATGTGCAAAGCAAAATACCCCCTCTTCTCCGAACAGGGAACTAACTCAGTCCTCTGTCGCTATATTCATAGTGTATAAGGTCTATGGATATAGTGGGCAGTTTTGACTATGAGCCAGTTTCCTGTGGTCATGGTAAGGTCGGTCCTACAATTTCATTTCGGCATGGCTTCGCTCCTGTACCTGACTAAATGTGAATACATATTTAAATTGAATAAAACTCTGGAATGCTAGACAATGATGTAACAGATCAAGAAAACAATATCTTATTTCAGAGTTAAGCTTCTTACATCCAACCAGCAGCATTAGTGTTGTGATCGTATGGACGAAGACAATTCATGACACTGATATGTATTGCACTAAGAGCTAGAAAGAACACGTTACTAACAAGACGAATACATTAGAGTCTGATATGATTATTTTAATGTGATACAATAACATATGACGGCCACCATTCTTAATCCGTAATGACATAAGCTAAGGATCAGACGACAATGAAGCAAAGAATCTTTTGTTTTCTACTTGTTGCTGTTTGATCTTATTTTGATGAAGAAAAAGATGGTATCCGATTTGACCACACCAATGTAAATAATAAATGCAAAGGAAAACTTTTAATAATTGTTATATCCGTATTGATATACGTCATATTAATCAAATGGTACACGAAAACCAAGCTTCTGGCGACCAGTGAATGGACAAATCAGCCTGCACGTCCCTCATACGGATCACGATCTCTTCACTTTTTGCCTTTGTTGAATGGTTATGATTCAATATGCAATTACATAAAGCCACCGATCGTCAGTTTCCAAGTGGCGTGATTTAATTAATGTATTCTTCTTCCTCTTCTTCTTCTTCTTCTTCTTTTTCTTCTTCTTCTACCCTTTCTTCTTCTTCTCCTGATCGTCTTGTTGTTCTTGTTCTTGTTCTTTTTCTTCTTCTTGTTCTTGTTCTTGTTCTTGTTCTTCTTCTTGTTCTTGTTCTTGTTCTTCTTCTTGTTCTTCTTCTTGTTCTTCTTCTTCTTCTTCTTCTTCTTCTTCTTCTTCTTCTTCTTCTTCCAATTTTTCTTCAATCATTTTAAGGTGCAAGTGTTTGTGGAACGGAAAGTATCCTATCTACTATCATCTATAGGAAGTGTTTGTGGAATGGAAAGTATCCTATCTACTATCTTCTATAGTAAGTGTTTGTGGAATGGAAAGTATCCTATCTACTATCTTCTATAGGAAGTTTTTGTGGAGTGGAAAGTATCCTATCTACTATCTTCTATAGGAAGTGTTTGTGGAATGGAAAGTATCCTATCTACTATCTTCTAAAGGAAGTGTTTGTGGAATGGAAAGTATCCTATCTACTATCTTCTAAAGGAAGTGTTTGTGGAATGAAAAGTATCCTATCTACTATCTTCTAAAGGAAGTGTTTGTGGAATGGAAAGTATCCTATCTACTATCTGCATAAATCTAGTTTTCTCAAGGAATCATCTTAATCCTTTACCACATACAACTTATCGGCAGCAGATGACTTTGAAAAAGTATAGTTAAACATGTTGTTAGTATTTCTCTTTATGACAGTGTTATTACTGAATAGAGTAAAGGAGAAATGTTTAATTTTCCTGGGGCGAAACCTTTTTGACATTTGATCATACAAAACCCCTTGTATTAACTCTTTCAGCGCCAAAGGCAATATTGAGCATTTTTGCAAACAATGCAGATTCAGGTGAGTCAGCTCGTAACGAGCTGTCTCACTTGAAATCTGCATTGTATGGCTGTGAGTTAGAAATATATTCCAAAAATCCTATAACATGAAAAAGAGACGTCCGAGTTTGAACATGGAAGAGTCTACTTTAAACAATTCGGCGCTGAAAGGGTTAAGGAGTTTGCGACTAGCGACGTTCGTCTGCTGCAGATGCGTTTAAATACGTCTGCAAGTGGGAAAGCGAAAATCCTGTACATACACATTTTAATGCGGCAAACATCTTTTGAAAACAGATTTCGAATACATTTTGACAAAAAAGGAAAATTCACATCATGAGAAATTTCTCCTTTAATATATTTTCAGTTAGATGTTCTAGATGTTCTAGAAATTGCCCAAGATGAGTATATGAGAATTTAACATTACAAAGTCACGTGGGGTATAATAAATATAATTAGCGATGAAACAAGAAGGACAAAAAACAAACATAGTTCAGGTGTTACGTTTTATGAATGCTGATGATGCCAGTCTTACACAAAATAGATATGTATATACATGTATATAAATAGATATTATTATACCTCACGTGAATTTGTAATGTTAAATTCTCATTTACTCATCATGGGCAATGTTTTACTGTCTCATGCTAATGGTACGTTTTTGACCGGTTAACAGTATACTGTTACATGGCGCGCGCGTTAAAATGTTGGTTATGCACGTGCATGACGTCATTTCAAACAATAACGTCACCTTTTAGACGCGCGTGCCATGTAAAGGTATACTGTTAACCGGTATATAGAGAATAACTAACTGCATGTTTTTGATATAGAATTTATGTCACAAGGGAAAAAAGGGGTAATTTGGTTAATTTTGATTTTACACCAAATTACCCCTTTGTTTCCGAGTGACATAAATTCGATATCAAAAACATGCAGTTAGTTATTCTATTTATTATATATCTGGAATAAATCTCCCCTTTATTTTAAAGAAACATATAAAAAAAAAATGACTTGGCCTTAGGCGTATGATTGTTACGTAACCAAATACTGCTGCTTCTATTTGGCGCCAAATGACTAGCGTTATGACGTTCAAAACCGAAAAAAATTCCCAATAACTTGTTGAAATAAGAAAGAAAAAAAATTTGTTATCGATCTAAAAAAAAAATATTGGACTGTCAATGACATGACCAATTTCATCAGAGGCACAAATATAGGCATTTTTGCCAAAAACCTAAAACACACAAAAAAATTAAAATGAAAACTACAAATCATATTTAAGTTCACATATAACCTTAAATATAGAATGTAAATCAATATGAAAAAAGAATTTTTAAGAAAAAAAAGGAAAAAGAATATATTAAGCTGTTTTTCAAGGTAGAAATGGTGTCACATTTTACCCCCGAAAAAGTTAAAATCATACAAATTTTCCATTCTATATAATAGAATTTTCTGTAATTATCCATAAACACTAAACATCGTTCAATTTAATAAAAAATACCAAACAAAATATAGGTCACCGTACTTCTTTTAGAATAAAGGGACGTTTTCCTTGCTTTTTCTTGCGTTTTCTTGCGTTTTCTTAGAAATACAGCAGTTTTGCTTAAAAAACAGGCCGTGCTTCAAGGAAAAAGTCGATTTACCAGAAAAGGAGCACGGTGACCTATCTTTTTTTTTTGCATTTTTTATTAAAGTGAACCGAAAATTCTATTATGTAGAATGGAAAATTTCTTGAAAAATCGTATGATTTTAACTTTTTCACGGGTAAAATGTGACAACATTTCGACCTTGAAAAACAGCTTAATATATTTTTTTTAATATTTTTCTCACAAATTCTCTTTTCATATTGATTTAAATTTTATTATATGCCTGTACATTTTCCGGTGGAAATACATGCAGATTGACATGCGCAAATACACCACGACAGATTAAAATTCCGTATCTACATGCGGTGTAAATACAAGATTGTGACGTCAGACAGTGCGCGGAATACTTTCAGCGAGGTATCCCCAATAAACAATGTATTGAATCTGTATATTTAATAGTTTTTTCGCTCTTCATCGATCGTAGGTATATAATAAAAGGAATATTACGTTGCGGGAGCGATAAATGGGTACGTATTGCACGACTCGTAGCGTGGGAAAATCCATATCTTACTCGACCTTCGGTCTCGTAAGATATCGATTTTTCCACGCTACTTGTCGTGCAATACAAACCCTTTTATCGCTCCCGCAACGTAATATTCCGTATTTATTATATGCCTGTACATTTTCCGGTGGAAATACATGCAGATTGACATGCGCAAATACACCACGACAGATTAAAATTCCGTATCTACATGCGGTATAAATACAAGATTGTGACGTCAGACAGTGCGCGGAATACTTTCAGCGAGGTATCCCCAATAAACAATGTATTGAATCTGTATATTTAATAGTTTTTTCGCTCTTCATAGATCGTAGGTATATAATAAAAGGAATATTACGTTGCGGGAGCGATAAATGGGTACGTATTGCACGACTCGTAGCGTGGGAAAATCCATATCTTACTCGACCTTCGGTCTCGTAAGATATCGATTTTTCCACGCTACTTGTCGTGCAATACAAACCCTTTTATCGCTCCCGCAACGTAATATTCCGTATTTATTGTATACTTTGATATTGTTCCCTCTTGTTTCCATATGAACAAAGGATGCAATATCATTTGATATTGCACGGGTTGATATTGCACTGGAATCTTTTTCACGTGACGCTAAGGACGGAACTATTTCCATACACTAACGTTACAAAGCGCTCTCATCCAACCTTTCATGATTTAGAGATCCAGCTCACTTCTACTTCTACTTTGTTACTGTCAGGGCTTAGTGCATCGCAGGCAAGTGAAGCCATTAAAATGGTTAAAACAACTAATTAGGCATATTAACAAATATAAATGAAATAAAAAAAACATCTGTGTTGTTTAGGCTGTGTATCAATGTAGACGGGACTTGAATCAGTTTACAGATGTGATCTGCTCAAGGTTCGATTCTCTGATAGTCCTAGGAATAAGCTGTGCTTATACGGTTCGTAGTACATTGTTTGGTACATCTTTTATAGATGACACGTAGTGAAAAATCGATAGACATACACAACACCCAATCTGGTCTATTTATAGCGTTAGCTATGCTAGTAAATACGTACGTAGTTTCTGACGTAATAATGTGACGTGTACATCAATAATATTGCTCGATTGTTGTTTTGATTGTGGTTGACGATCTATTATAAGTGTATCAACAAATAAAGAGGGATTCATAACTGCTAGGATGAATAAGCAAATGATTGTTTTAAAGGTAGGTCTTCAGATTTGTTTTGTTATCCTCCGATGTGAAGTTTATCAACGCAGTAGCCTTTATATGTATATCAAAGATGTGTGTTCGCTTTACTGAACATACTGCGAGGTCAAAAGGCCCTTTTAAAGGGGCATCTAAATCGTAATAAAAAAACAAATGTCCAGGCGTAAATACAAGAATAAGATAATACACGAGTTCTTAATGAAAAACACTGTTAGAAAAGGCGTTACACATCATTTTGTCGACGATTCCAATTTCGAGTCGACAACAATGGCGGTTCGTAAATTATATTTTCCGCGACCTTAGCAACCAGCGTAAAGGAGAGTATAAATGCGCGATATATCGTTAATGTTTATTGATCTTAGCAATCCAAAACGACTGTTAATTTTCTAATAAGTGTGACGTGTTTAAAACAAACAAAACGACACATTTTAAATAGCCAATATCAAATTATACAATAAAAAGGTTATTGCATGATTATGGGAATCTATTGTGTTGGGACTCGTTCCTTCGGCAGAGTGCCCTCGCAAGCTCGGGCAACTCAGCCGAAGGAACTCGTCCAACACAATATTTTCCCATATTGATGCAATAACCTATAATATACAACGTGTGTAATATAACATGACCTAATACTAGGAAAAAATGACGTCACGTCAACGTTTTGACGTCATACGTTAGTCACTTTGGCGCCAAAACCCGTAAATTTCATCTAGAAATATTGTAAACGTTAAGTACATTTTTATCGAAATACGCCTCATAAGTCACTTTATGTGATAGATATAATATCGCATGAGTGTTATTTATTATTCTTTTTAATAAACTAAGCTGAATATGACCCCGGGAATAATTATTAGTGGCATTGTTATACGATTTACTGACGAAATTAAAATAGCTTTGGAAAACCCGCTTTTCTTTGTGTGTTTTCGTCATGTGATAAAAAGAATCTGACATTCGTTGTCATTTAATAAAGTTTTATTAAACTCGTTCAAGAAATTTATTATTAAGCTCGCCAAAGGCTCGCTTAATAAAAAAATTCTTGAACTCGTTTAATAAAACTTTATATAAAATGAAAACTCATGTCAGATCCTATATATATATAAACATTAACATGATTTGTAGTTTTCATTTTATTTTTTTTGTGTGTTTTAGGTTTTCGGCCAAAAAGCCTATATTTGTGACTTTGATGAAATTGGTCATGTCATTGACAGGCCAATATATTTTTTTTAAATCCATAACATATTTTTATTTTTTCCTTATTTCAACTAGTTATTGTATGTACTAGCAAAATACAAAGAATAATGAAATTCTATGATTGGGCAATTTTTGGATAAATAACTGTAGCATACGCCTTTAAACCCACTTTAAATTCCAAAGATGTTCCAAATCTAAAAAAGTAGTTCCGGCAAAAATGATATCATCACTAGTGATGATATAAAAAAACTAAAAGTGTTATCGTCACAGTGTTAGTTATCATTTTTTTAAAAATTGATATTGATTTGATGTCACTTAAATTTCAATGCAAAATATGTAATAAATTCATTTATCACATAACTTGCACTCCAGGAGTGACATAAAGCAGTGACATAAATATCATATGTAACTAGTTACATAAATAGCCGACTCACAGCACGTATGTGACGTCACTCCAGTGTGACGTCACTTTCAATGACAGCATATTGTTTACAATTGTTCTGAATTTCGGCATTTATTAAAAAATATTGTTTAAAGAGAATAAATCTCGATAAATGAAATGTCATAAGTGCCTTGTTGCTAATTTTGTATAAAATCAAAAGGTTATTGATGGGGACTTCTTTTTACAGTGGAAGTATGCATTAGAACTTCGGGGTGAACTTCGGTCACTGTTTATATGATGACGAAGAACGATCGATTTAAAGATTGAAAACAATCTTTTGTTGGTGTTATGTGATAAATAGAATCTTACATTCGTGCTTATTTGATATTGTTTTTATGAAACTCGTCGACGGAAACGAATATCAAATAAGCACTCATGTAAGATCCTCTATATGTGTGTGTTATATTGTAGTAGATCTACCCATGTTAACCTCCCCTACAAAGGTACAGAATAAATTGAATAAACGTGTAATTGTGTTCGGTATAATAAAATAAATATTGCATGGCTTCAAGTTTGACAGTACCTATTGTCACACTGGAAGCCATGCAATATTTATATAATACTACCCAATTAACAAATCACAAGTAAGCGGGGCATCAAACACATTTGAACAATAATCTGGCACAAGATCAATAAACATGAAGCAATATACAATTATGACAATGAAAATATATATAAGAAATAATCAAATGCCCGCACAAAGTTAATCTTCCTACATCACCTAGTAGATATGAAAAACAGCAGAAGATCATGTAGTTATTCAGATAATTTGCCTAATGAAATAAACAATTTTTGTTCATCTTAGAGCAAGTCATTTAAAGATATTTAGGAACACATCTGCTATGCGATAAGACAAGTCAGGGGAGTGTGTGTGGAGGGTTCAATTGTTTAACCACATGAGTCGAGGCTGACTGTTGAAACCAAACTGTGAAGTGAAAACCCGCGAAAAGGAATGTATATGCATGCGCAAGGATACATGTTATATCGAACAATGAAATTCTTGTTATGCGGGGGAAAAAGAGGGTGGATGACTATCAAGATTATTAACCAATAATATTCGTATTCTCAATTCCCCGCTAATTAACTGGTTTTACGTGAGCTCGTTAACCCTTCCCCTCATATAGACGCTTTCTGACGCCTCTGCAGCAGACGGCGTTTTGAAAACATAGTGAAAAAAGGAGAAATTGCACAAAACGTGCAATTTCTCCTTTTGCCACAATGTTTTTCACTTTTTGTCATAGGTTATCCATTTAATTATGGAGATTTTCTATGTTTTGACAAAATATGTTTAAAGTCGTTTGCTGCAGAATTGTTGTATGAGGGAAAGGGTTATACATTTCTGATTAAAACAATGAATAGGTCATAGGTGTGAAATGAACCGAGGTTTTGTTTAAGTGCGTAAAAGGTTTGTAAGTATAGCCTTCGGCAGAATCTGCTGATAATCATATTTTATTTTAAAAGTCGACATTTGGCAAGTTATCTAACTGAAAAATCGCAATGGTATGGTAACATAATGAGTGGCCCTCGGCAAGTTGTTCATTGGTATTTCTGTATTTAACCCAATCCAACATATAATAAATTTGCAGCAGACGACTTTGAAATGCTGAATATTTCTATAAATTTAATAATTATTAGCAATGTTCCATTTGCCACTATGTTTTTTAAAAAAACGTCCTCTGTATATGCGTTATGAAGCGTATACATGTGGGGAAGGATTACTCTTTTCCCTGATACGTCTAAAGCAGACAATTAAACCTGGGCAGCACACGCCAGTTATGAAAAAATGTATCATCTTCGTTTTGAGCAATTTCTCCATTTTCCACATTATTTCATCCCTTTATCAACTTTTATTTAAAATGTTAAGAAATGTCACTCAATCAATATTGTTCTAAATCAGTGGATGTATAACATATTTAGATAAATGAGATGTTTTTAGGATGTTGTTAGCCGTAAAAACCTGTACGACATCTGACCGTTCATCTTGTCGTACATCTGGTCGTACATCTTGTTGTACATCTTGTCGTACATCTTGTCGTACATCTTATCGTACATCTGGTCGTACATCTTATCGTACAATCTGGTCGTACATCTTGTCGTACATCTGGTCGTACAAATTGTCGTACATATTGTAGTACATATTGTCGTACATCTTGTCGTACATATGGTCGTACTTCTGGTCGTACATATTGTCGTATATCTGATCGTACATAGTGTCGTACATATTGTCGTACATTTGATAGTACATATTGTCGTACATATTGTCGTACATCTTGTCGTTTATATTGTCGTACATATTGTCGTACATTTAGTCGTTCATCTAGTCGTAACTTGTCGTATATTTAGTCTTATAATTTGGATAACAATTATGACAAGAATCCGAAAAAGAAAGTTCATATTTTGACTAGAATTAAATTTACTTTAAAAAGTCTCTGATTGTCGGTTTTCGTATGGCGTGGTTCTTTATTCCGCTTATATTTAAAGTGACATTCTGACATAATATGTTGGTCCATTTAATCTGAGATTTACTGTATAATGGGGCGTTCTCACCGCCGATCTGAGTACCTCGATCTCCCCGACCGGCCAAATTCCGCGACCAAGCTCGACCAGGTGTTTGGTCGGGGGTCTCACAACCGAAGGGGACCTCTGCCAGACCTTTAGTCGACCATACTAGATCAACTCAAGACCCTTCCAGACTACTTCAAGACCACTTGCTGACACACATCCCGACTTCTACTCGACCTATACTCGACCTTCCCGACCCCTTCCCAATGTCTACCCGATCAACACGACGTTGCATGATAGCAGCAAAATAGGTACATGTATAACACCAGTATTTTGTTCGGTATTCAGTTAACCAAAGATTATCGAAGAAGCAACATCATGGAAGGTATTAATCAGCAAAATATGTAACTAGATGTCTTCCCGATGAACTAGACCGTGTACACGAGTATACACGAGTTTACAATCAGCAAAATATGTGACTAAATGTCTTCCCGATGAACTAGACCCTTTACACGAGTATACATGAGTTTACAATCAGCAAAATATGTGACTAGATGTCATCCCGATGAACGAGACCCTGTACACGAGTATACACGAGTTTACAATCAGCAAAATATGTGACTAGATGTCTTTCCGGTGAACTAGACCTTGTACACGAGTATACACGAGTTTACAATCAGCAAAATATGTGACTAGATGTCTTCCCGATGAACTAGACCTTGTACACAAGTATACACGAGTTTACAATCAGCAAAATATGTGACTAGATGTCTTCCCGATGAACTAGACCTTGTACACAAGTATACACGAGTTTACAATCAGCAAAATATGTGACTATATGTCTTCCCCATGAACTATAGACCTTGTACACAAGTATACACGAGTTTACAATCAGCAAAATATGTGACTAGATGTCTTCCCGATGAACTAGACCTTGTACACGAGTATACACGAGTTTACAATCAGCAAAATATGTCACTAGATGTCTTCCCGATGAACTAGACCTTGTTCACGAGTATACACGAGTTTACAATCAGCAAAATATGTGACTAGATGTCTACCCGATGAACTAGACCTTGTTCACGAGTATACACGAGATTACAATCATTAAAATATGTGAGTAGATGTCTTCACGATGAAATAGACCTTGTTCACGAGTATACACCGAAACAACGATGAAGAAGAAGCTAAGCGACTCAGTAAAACTTGTTAAATGGTTACCCTTTGTTTTGAACAAAACCAAAAAAACAGGCAACAAACAAATAAACATATACATAATAGATATAGTCATTAAGACATGGATTCATTTTTTTCTGTTAACCCTTTCACACGTACAGACGTATTTTGACGCACCTGCATCAGGGCGACTTTTGTCAAACTGTTTTATACTCCTTTCATTCACTTATTTTATTGAGACTTTCAATATTTTGGCTTAGATGTTTACAAGGTCTGTTGTAAAACTGTTTTTAGGGAAACTTGTAACATGCTTTACGACCCGTTATTAAGAATGTGCTCTTATGTTATTTGAGACGAATACATATTTGCCCCAACCCTTATCCGATTAAACCACTGCAGCTTGGATGTTGATACATGATATAGCAACACTGTAAACTATGATTAGTCTGTACGTATGTTCAGGTTGATCTAGGTCTATATTGTTCGAAAATGTGATTTAAATTCGAGTATTATGTCAAACGTAAATGTTGTTTTAAAATGTCTTCACCAGGATATGGTTTAAACCATTGTTTCAAAATGTATATTTGGAAGAAAGAAATCCGAATAGTGATCTAATTCTTATTTGAGAAATTGATACTGACAATTGATAAAAAAAAATGGATGACAGTATAATAACAATTATAGGAGTAACATAATTAATGATAGAAATACTAATAATAACTATAATGACAATATATATTATAATAACAATTATGATAATATAAATCATAGTAACAATTATAACATAATATATTTATATATCAGTGTATGTTTTTCAAATATAGTAAAGTAAAACAAGTATACAAGAAACGATTGGAAGCGAATCATTTGACTTCAGCGTCAGCAAAAAGAAAGTACTAAATTATAATTAAGATTTCTAAATAATATCAATAAACATATATTCCACTCACAGTGTTCACAGTCACCTGACAGAAGTAGATATAGACCCAAAACCACTTGAAACTGCAGCACCATGTAGTCCATAGTTGTATGTTAAAAACGCAAATGACACCGTTATACAATGAAGTCATACATATATAGCCATAACCAGGACTTCTCAATATTTAATCTACCCAGTCATCAAAATGGGGATGAAAAACATCACCCTTTATCCATCCCCTTTAACTACAATGTTTTGTGTTGGTCGTTTGTATATGAGTCGTGCATGAGACATGGTAAAAGGTTGCATTTCTGAACAGTGTAGGTTCAGATCATCTCGTGAACATGCTTACTATTGTCAAAATATATAAAAAATATACAAGTTGCTTGTGTAAGTAATATATGTAAAAGGTGTAGAGCTGGATCTATATTGTTCACAAAACCAAACTTGTACCTTTTCCTATGTACGGGCAACATGTTGAAACATCGTGTAACCATCAGGTTTTGATTCAATACACCATATTGTTTTACTATAACGCGTCGAGATAAAGAACTACATAGAAAAAAGTATGAAATGTGAAATGTTTTATTTACAATTATAGAGAGAGCCGTCTTGGGCCATTTCGACAGTCAACGTGTTTGGCAATGTCTGAAGAGTATTTCCATTAGGATTCCCTGTCATATTAACAATGCTGATGATGATGGTGGTGTAGGTGCTGCTGCTGCTGGTGAATAAGATGATTTAGATGATGATACTGATAATTATAGTGATGATGATGATGATGATGATGATGATGATGATGATGATTATGTTAATGATGATGATAATAATGATGAAGGTTATGATGATAATAGTGATGATGATGATGATGGTGGTGATTATGATTATATGATAATGGTGGTAATATGATGATGATGATAGATGGTGATATTGATGATAATGATAGATGGTGATATTGATGATAATGATTATGATGACGACGATGATGATGATGTTCATGATAATGTTATCGATGATGATGATGATGATGATGAAACTGATGATAATGTTGATGATAAAAATGATAAAGCTGATAAAGCTGATTAAGATGATGATGATACTGCTGATGATGATGATACTGTTGATGCTGCTGCTAATACTGCTGCAGCTGCTGCTTATGATGATGATGATGCTGCTAATGATAATGCTGATGATGATACTGCTGATGCTGCTAATGATGATGACTATACTGATAATAGCAGATGATGATACTGCTCCTGCTTATGATGATGATGATGATACTACTGATGATGATGATAATGTTGATGATAAAGATGATGGTGATAATGATGATGATGGTGATGGTCATGATAATGCTGATGATACTGCTGCTTCTGATTGCTGATGATACTGCTGCTGCTAATGATGATGATGCTGCTGATGCTGCTGCTGCTGATGATGATGATAATTGTATTTAAAAAAAAAATCTTTCATTCTAAGAGATTTTCCATATATTTCCTGGGAGTCATTTCAAAGTCGAATACTACATATTATATGTTGTATTTTGGAATCGGTTAAACTCCACTCAATCAATCCTGTTTCCAATCGGAATAGAGTGTACGGTGAATATTGAAAGTCACGAACGAGTTTGCCCGCAAAGATGTGAGTCCATTACATCTTAAGATAATACCATTAACGTCATAAATATATTTATTCATACCCACTGGGTACGCAATATCGCCGTTCGTTCGATACACGGTCCATGTCACGAATAAAACATCCAGCTATCAACACTGCACCCGTTTCATTATTCGTCAATCTCACAATGGCATCCGGGGATGTATGTGACAAACATTGATCTGATAATCATAGGATATTTCGATCGAAGGTCTTGTGTTCGAAGCCAAACATTTTCGGTCACTTATAACGAAAGTCATTGTAAACAGCGCGATTCGGCAGGCAAAAATAGTCAATAGTGCATAGCTTGAACACCGTCCAACGATTTTAAATAGAAACAAGTTAATAAAATGTCATTTGGTTTAATTATAATAGGGACGCGCTGAACCGATTATCCGTATTTTTTCCCGAATACTGTAGTAGAGGACTTTTGAAACAAAAACCTTTGTTAATATTTAACCAAAGATTAGACATTCGCGCCTACCTCTTCATAAATGTAGGTACATATTCTGGAAAAACATTAGTTTTCTACAACCACGTCGAGATTTTATGTAAATCGTTCGGTGTCGGTGCACAAACATTACTCGTGCGAAACTTCCGGATTCGTTATAATCCGGCAATATTCGGTATAGTTCGGAAATATCCTAACCATCTCATCATAATGACGAAACTACGGCATACCATGTAAATACTACGGCATATAATGTTAATACTAGCGCATATAATGTTGGAATGATAATATATAAGGAAATCGCATGTACAGCATATAATGTGAGATCTAAAGCGTAAATAAAAAAAAAGTACGACAAATAATGGGATTTTGACTGTATACGAGTATAAGGAAAAATTGGTAAGGGGCTAACTGCATATTACAATAGGACATGAAATTACCGATCCCGAAAGTCTAACAAGAAGACTTTACAATTGCACTTTGCTATGTCTATATATTGAATGATATAGGAATTTAACGCAAAATACTTTACGGGGTCTACCGATATACTTAAATTGGACACAAACGTCTTCGCTTAATTATGCGTCTTCTCTTTCCGTATAAATAAAACATTAAACAACAAACACCCATATGCAAGTACCAGACGCGTGTCTATTTAATGAACAAAGAAGCAGTTTAAACAGTGAATTTTATATACATGTGACCTTTTGTAATACGAGTTGAATTATCGTATTTATGTTTTACATATAACCTCTCAATTTCAAAATAAAGCAGTATTTTGTATTTTTTTTTTTTTTTAAATCCGTCTCGCCCAGGAACGACCAGAGATAAAAACCATTGTATGGAAGAACTCTGGAAACCTGTGTCAGTTTGTCAATGACAGATTTGAATGTTAGACCTCATTCTATGCAATTTGGTTATGTTAACCGTGAAATAACTATCGGGAATTTGACATGTACTGCTTGCTTTCGTCCGGTAGAATGACCATTTCCCGCCATCACGAACAATATATAGCCATAATTCCCGCCAAATACCTTGCTACCCGTGCACCCAAGCGCTTACGTATTAACCCTTGTGTATACGCTACGCGAAGACAAATATTTCACTCTCTTCTACGAAACGCGTGAAATATATAGTCTTCTCTTTCCGTATAAATAAAACATTAAACAACAAACACCCATATGCAAGTACCAGACGCGTGTCTATAGAACAATAAAAAGAAAGGGCAAGAAAAGCGGAGCATTTAAAGACATAATTGCTCAGAAACGCTCAATCTGGCTTTCAATGAGTCGACTACATAACCATCCTTGCTATTTTCACTTTTCCATCTGCCATGCCGTTTCCAACATCTGTCATTAATACCAGAGTTTGCAGCAAGTGTAGCTCCACCTGATCTCAAAGAGTGGAGACCAAGATTAGCACCTTTAGACACTTCTGTTAATTTACCCAAAACGGTTTCTCTAGCTCGAGTGTAACTCAATGGCTTGTCCTTGTAAATTAATTTACTTATACCTCGGGAACGGAAACCTGGTCTAAATAAATAACAATTCATCTCTGTAGTCTGAGCCGTAACGTCCAAGTAACGCTTTAACATTGCATAAGGACATGCTACTGAATGACCCTTTGCAATAACCAATTCGCTGCCTTGTCTTAATTGGTCAGTTTTGCTCTTTCGAATGCTAACTGAGAAGTAATGATCATGAAAAACTATATCGTTACATCGTAAATTTCTAAGCTCATCATATCTTAAAAAAGCAGAAAACCCTAATGCAATCAAACATAAATCTCTAACAGTTAAAACGTCTCTGGAATCTGTGTACTTTTGACAAATCTCCACTAGCATGTCTTTCGTTATTGGCTCTTTCTTGTTACTTGCTTAGATAGTGTGCGTTTAGCGGAATCTAGTAAATTTTTCACATATGAATTATCAGTTGGATCGTCTACACCTTTAAGGCAATGGGCCCACTTAATACTGTACACTGTAGATACTATCACACTGTATGTGCTCATTTTCCTCATAAAGTCAGTTATATACATTGCCACCAGAATTGGTGACGCGGGAATAGGTATACCACCTTTTTCAAGAATGTAATTTTCCCATTTCTTGAAATAACAGAAATATTTACGTGACGTATTTTCACTTTTTGATGTTACCAAGGAACTAGCCATGTGTCCAACCAAACCCTCGAACTGGGATGTATCTATATCAATTTTGTCCAGCTCCACTCTAATGGATTGTTCCAAACCTAGACCTGAGCGAAATAAAAAACATCATTAAAAACATATTCGAATAGCCATTAATCCGAAAGACAAATGTCGACCATCAAATATTCCATTTTTTCCTCTACCTCTTCTAGTTAGGAATCCCGGTTCATAACTAACGTACTGACTAATGAAAGCTGCAGCATTCAATTCATTGGGAAATAGCACAGGCCAAAATGGGGCCGATTTCCATTTTGGAACTACGAGTGTGCAACAACATTTTTCTTTCAGTATTTTACTGACACATTTCAATATCAATCTAGGCGGTGGTACCAGCCAGTTATTTTCACCAGACCATTTTTGTAGAAATGCGTCAACACCCGACGTGCCTGGACACCAAAAACGGGAATTGAACTTAAGACATTTTGTATTGTAATCCTGGGCTACACTTGCTGCAAACTCTGGTATTAATGACAGATGTTGGAAACGGCATGGCAGATGGAAAAGTGAAAATAGCAAGGATGGTTATGTAGTCGACTCATTGAAAGCCAGATTGAGCGTTTCTGAGCAATTATGTCTTTAAATGCTCCGCTTTTCTTGCCCTTTCTTTTTATTGTTCTATAGACACGCGTCTGGTACTTGCATATGGGTGTTTGTTGTTTAATGTTTTATTTATACGGAAAGAGAAGACTATATATTTCACGCGTTTCGTAGAAGAGAGTGAAATATTTGTCTTCGCGTAGCGTATACACAAGGGTTAATACGTAAGCGCTTGGGTGCACGGGTAGCAAGGTATTTGGCGGGAATTATGGCTATATATTGTTCGTGATGGCGGGAAATGGTCATTCTACCGGACGAAAGCAAGCAGTACATGTCAAATTCCCGATAGTTATTTCACGGTTAACATAACCAAATTGCATAGAATGAGGTCTAACATTCAAATCTGTCATTGACAAACTGACACAGGTTTCCAGAGTTCTTCCATACAATGGTTTTTATCTCTGGTCGTTCCTGGGCGAGACGGATTTAAAAAAAAAAAAAAATACAAAATACTGCTTTATTTTGAAATTGAGAGGTTATATGTAAAACATAAATACGATAATTCAACTCGTATTACAAAAGGTCACATGTATATAAAATTCACTGTTTAAACTGCTTCTTTGTTCATTAAATAGACACGCGTCTGGTACTTGCATATGGGTGTTTGTTGTTTAATGTTTTATTTATACGGAAAGAGAAGACGCATAATTAAGCGAAGACGTTTGTGTCCAATTTAAGTATATCGGTAGACCCCGTAAAGTATTTTGCGTTAAATTCCTATATCATTCAATATATAGACATAGCAAAGTGCAATTGTAAAGTCTTTTTGTTAGACTTTCGGGATCGGTAATTTCATGTCCTATTGTAATATGCAGTTAGCCCCTTACCAATTTTTCCTTATACTCGTATACAGTCAAAATCCCATTATTTGTCGTACTTTTTTTTTATTTACGCTTTAGATCTCACATTATATGGTACATGCGATTTCCTTATATATTATCATTCCAACATTATATGCGCTAGTATTAACATTATATGCCGTAGTATTTACATGGTATGCCGTAGTTTCGTCATTATGATGAGATGGTTAGGATATTTCCGAACTATACCGAATATTGCCGGATTATAACGAATCCGGAAGTTTCGCACGAGTAATGTTTGTGCACCGACACCGAACGATTTACATAAAATCTCGACGTGGTTGTAGAAAACTAATGTTTTTCCAGAATATGTACCTACACTTCACCGTTTTCCATGACATGCGGTAGTATTGCAGAAACACCATATAGACTTGCATCAGTTGCTAGCTTTACAGGCAATTTTGGATTGTAATGCGTCGGCCTTGGACTATTCACTACAGCATCGACCTTTTCCTTGCTCTTCCATAAGCCATGCTTGTCAATTTCATGACCTCAGTATGAAATATGCACACATATCTCTATTCAATCTTAAACCATACTCATCTAGCCTTTACAAAACAATATCTAATGTTTCTAAATGATTCTCATCAGTATCACCTCTAATAACCATATCATCTAAAATACACTGTACACCCTTAATTCCATGAAGAATGTGTTCAATTGTTCTCTGTCCAAATAGCAGGAGCGTAAGATATATAATACATTAATCTTTCTAAGGAGTACACTCCCTTACATGCACTTTCTTACTGTTATCGTCCATTTCTAGGTGTCAATACGCTTGTCTCAGGTCCAATTTCGTGATGCAATACATCGGTTATATAGAAATATGATACACTAGCGAAGAGACGTGGCTTGCAGTGGAAATACTTTCATTCACGAGTTCATTATAGTTAAAACAATATACACAAAATGTTAGATGTTTAATGTGTGTGATTTTGCTATAGGATCGGTAATACGACATCGGTGTTCAAATGTTTATAGAAAACTGTCGGCCGACCTGGAATACCGAGCTTGGACATTGGTATTCGAATTTATATAGAAAACTGAACGCCGAACTGGAATACCGAGCCCGGCCATCGGTGTTCGAATTGGTATTGCTATCGTTGCTCAAATCATTTCGCAATTTTATTGATTGATAGATTAATTGATTGATTGATTTGGTCACTCTTCCAGGTCTGTGTTCAAATTGCAATAGAATTTCGAACAACGATCTCGGAAAAGATCTCGGATCTTCCAGGTCGGCGTCCAGTTTGCTTTACAAATTCGAACACCGAAGGCTGAGCTCTGTCTTCTTAGTCGGCGTTCAGTTTGCTTTACAAATTCGAACACCGAAGGCTGAGTTCTGTCTACCTGGTCGGCGTTCAGTTTGCCTTACAAATTCGAACACCGAAGGCTGAGCTCTGTCTTCCTGGTCGGCGTTCAGTTTGCTTTACAAATTCGAACACCGAAAGCTGAGCTCTGTCTTCCTGGTCGGCGTTCAGTTTGCTTTACAAATTCGAACACCGAAGGCTGAGCTCTGTCTTCCTGGTCGGCGTTAAGTTTGCTTTACAAATTCGAACACCGAAGGCTGAGCTCTGTCTTCCTGGTTGGCGTTCAGTTTGCTTTACAAATTTGAGCATTGATGGCTTACTTCGGTATTCCAGGTCGGCGTTCAGTTTGCTATATAAATGATATCACAATTGGCCGACTTCGGTTGTTATGGTTGGCGTTAAACTTGCTGGCAGCTCAGTGTATAACACTGCGAGGGCTGTCAATCCATTGGTTGTGAGCTCCAACCCCAGCTCGGCAAACATTTATTCCGACGTTCGACAAATGTCACTGTTACAAGCGTCATTCGTCTTCCACCAATGGGATATCAGTCTATGCCGGAAAGTGCCCAGTTCCATGGAATGTCTGTTGTGTGGAGTGCTGGTATGAGATACCAGAAACCATATGAATAGGTGAACTGGCCGACGTGATATGACTTAAACATTGTTGAGAACGGCATAAAACCTCAATCGAACAATCAAATTTCGAAATAATTCAATTACCGATGACCGAGCTTAATATTCCTGGTCGGGGTTCTGTTTGCTATATCAATTTGAACACAGATGGACCAGCTCAGTATTCCAAGTCGGCGTTCAGTTTGATATATAAATTCTAATACTGATTGCCAAGCTTAGTATTCAAGTTAAGCGTTCAGTTTACTTTATAAATTTTAATACCGATGGCCGAGCTTGGTATTATATGTCGGTGTTCTTGTTTCTATATAAATCGAACATCGATTGCCGAGCTCGGTATTCCAGGTCGGCTTTCAAATTGATATATAGGATTGAACAATGTAGGCTGACCTGGGTCTTCCAGCTCGGCGTTTACATTGCTATATAAGTTCGAACACCGAAGGCCTAACTTGGTCTTTAAGGTCGGTGTTCAGTTTGCTTTATAGATTCGAACATTGATGGCCGAGTTCTGTCTCCAAGGTCTGCGTTCTACTTGCAATACCAATTCGAACACCGATGGCCGGGCTCGGTATTCCAGTTCGGCGTTCAGTTTTCTATATAAATTCGAATACCAATGTCCAAGCTCGGTATTCCAGGTCGGCCGACAGTTTTCTATAAACATTTGAACACCGATGTCGTATTACCGATCCTATAGCAAAATCACACACATATTAAACATCTAACATTTTGTGTATATTGTTTTAACTATAATGAACTCGTGAATGAAAGTATTTCCACTGCAAGCCACGTCTCTTCGCTAGTGTATCATATTTCTATATAACCGATGTATTGCATCACGAAATTGGACCTGAGACAAGCGTATTGACACCTAGAAATGGACGATAACAGTAAGAAAGTGCATGTAAGGGAGTGTACTCCTTAGAAAGATTAATGTATTATATATCTTACGCTCCTGCTATTTGGACAGAGAACAATTGAACACATTCTTCATGGAATTAAGGGTGTACAGTGTATTTTAGATGATATGGTTATTAGAGGTGATACTGATGAGAATCATTTAGAAACATTAGATATTGTTTTGTAAAGGCTAGATGAGTATGGTTTAAGATTGAATAGAGATATGTGTGCATATTTCATACTGAGGTCATGAAATTGACAAGCATGGCTTATGGAAGAGCAAGGAA
>JASEVX010000010.1:45079623-45347282 GCA_031761405.1 Serripes groenlandicus | reverse complement strand
CGACAGGCTGAGCTCTGTCTTCTTAGTCGGCGTTCAGTTTGCTTTACAAATGTCGAACACCGAAGGCTGAGTTCTGTCTACTGGTCGGCGTTCAGTATGCCGTATACAAATTCGAACACCGAAGCTGAGCTCTGTCTCCTGGTCGCGTTCAGTTTTGCTTTACAAATTCGAACACCGAAAGCTTGAGCTCTGTCTTCCTGGTCGGCGTTCAGTTTGCTTTACAAATTCGAACACCGAAGGCTGAGCTCTGTCTTCCTGGTCGGCGTTAAGTTTGCTTACAAATTCGAACACCGAAGGCTGAGCATCCTGTTCTTCCTGGTGTGCGTTCATTTGCTTTACAATATTGAGCATTGATGGGCTTACTTGCGGTATTCCAGGTCGGCGTTCAGTTAGCTATATAAATGATATCACAATTGCCGACTTCGGTTGTTATGGTTGGCGTTAAACTTGCTGGCCAGCTCAGTGTATAACACTGCGAGGGCTGTCAATCCATTGTTGTGAGCTCCAACCCCACGCGGCAAACATTTATTCCGACGTTCGACAAAATGTCACTGTTTACAAGCGTCATTCGTCTTCCACCAATGGGATATTCAGTCTATGCCCGGAAAGTGCCCAGTTCCATGAATGTCTTGTTGTGGAGTGCTGGTATGAGATACCAGAAAACCATATGAATAGGTGAACTGGCCGAACGGTGATAAGACTTAACACTTGTTGAGAACGGCATAAAACCTCAATCGAACACATCAAATTTCGAAATAATTCATTACGATGACCGAGCTTAATATTCCTGGTCGGGGTTCTGTTTTGCTATATCAATTTGAACACAGATGGACCAGCTCAGTATTCCAAGTCGCGTTCAGTTTGATATATAAATTCTAATACTGATTGCCAAGCTTAGTAGATTCAAGTTAAGCGTTCAGTTTACTTTATAAATTTTAATACCGATGGCCGAGCTTGGTATTATATGTCGGTGTTTCTTGTTTCTATATAAATCGAACATCGATTGCCGAGCTCGGTATTCCAGGTCGCTTTCCAAATTGATATATAGGATTGAACAATGTAGGCTGACCTGGGTCTTCCAGCTCGGCGTTTACATTGCTATATAAGTTCGAACACCGAAGGCCTAACTTGGTCTTTAAGGTCGGTGTTCAGTTTGCTTTATAGATTCGAACATTGATGGCCCGAGTTCTGTCTCCAAGGTCTGCGTTCTACTTGTCAATACCAATTCGAACACCGATGGCCGGCTCGGTATTCCAGTTCTGGCGTTCAGTTTTCTATATAAATTCGAATACCAATGTCCAAGCTCGGTATTCCAGGGTCGGGCCGACAGTTTTTCTATAAACATTTGAACACCGATTGTCGTATTACCGATCCTATAGCAAAATCACACACATATTAAACATCTAACATTTTGTGTATATTGTTTTAACTATAATGAACTCGTGAATGAAAGTATTTCCACTGCAAGCCACGTCTCTTCGCTAGTGTATCATATTTCTATATAACCGATGTATTGCATCACGAAATTGGACCTGAGACCAAGCGTATTGACACCTAGAAATGGACGATAACAGTAAGAAAGTGCATGTAAGGGAGTGTACTCCTTAGAAAGATTAATGTATTATATATCTTACGCTCCTGCTATTTGGACAGAGAACAATTGAACACATTCTTCATGAGATTAAGGGTGTACAGTGTATTTTAGATGATATGGTTATTAGAGTTGATAGCTGATGAGAATCATTTGAGAAACATTAGATATTGTTTTGTAAAGGCTAGATGAGTATGGTTTAAGATATGTGTGCATATTTCATACTGAGGTCATGAAATTGACAAGCATGGCTTATGGAAGAGCAAGAAAAGGTCGATGCTGTAGTGAATAGTCCAAGCCGACGCATTACAATCCAAAATTGCCTGTAAAGCTAGCAACTGATGCAAGTCTATATGGTGTTTCTGCAATACTACCGCATGTCATGAAAACGGTGAAGAAAAACCAATCGCTTACGCTTCAAGGTCGTTGACACAAACAGAAAAACGATACGCACAAATAGATTGGGGGAACTTGCAATTTATTGAGGTGTGAAGAAATTCTATCCATATCTGTACGATAGAAAATTGTCATTCCGAATAAGAGCATACCAGCTACAACAGCTGGGGCGTGAGCAAAAGATATGCGTCAGTCTTGTCACGTTGGTTTACGGCCCTAACGACCCGATTCATCTAAGCTCTGAAAAATAAATATTTTTCCCCAACTTCCTAGGCTTCGCTTTTTTAATTGTTTGGTTTACGGCCCTGGCGATCCTATTCAAAGCTCAGAAAAAAAGTTTCCGGGGATGTTGTTGCTTATTTGTAAAATTCTGTTGTATTTTTTTAAACTTAAAACGCTCTTCCCTATACAGTTTGTTCATTCAGACCATTGTAGTCTTAGACTCTTGTTATATGATAATTATCCATACATGTGAACCTTTTCTAGATTTTGACAATATTATGCCCCTTTTTGGCCTCAGAAATGTTGGTAAAAGTTTTTGCATTCAAGACTTTTTTCTCACAAACCACAGATGCTATTGCTATGAAACTTCACACACTTGTTGGACATCATCAAATGACCTTGCAGGACAAGTCCTAAAACTCGTATCAGATTTTGATACAATCATGCCCCTTTTTGGATTTAGAAATGTTGGTTACAGTTTTGCATGCAAGGCTTTTTCTCACAAACCACAGATGCTAGTACTTTGAAACTTCACCCACTTATTGGACATCATCAAATGACCTTGCAGGATAAGTCCCAAAACTCGTATCTGATTTTGATACAATCATGCCCCTTTTTGGACTAAGAAATTTTAGTTAAAGTTTTGCATGCAAGATACTATCATGATCATATCTCATTGACCACTAATGATTTTGACTTGAAACTTCATTCATGTCTTCAGAGGTGTCAGACAGTCAAATTAGAGAACTTTTGTATGCTTTCAGTACAACTTATGGCCCTTGTTTGACTTTGACAATTTGGTTAAAGTTTAGCATGCAAGGTACTATCATGCACATATCTCATTAACCACTGTTAACTATAGAATCAAATGGCAAATAGTCGAGCATGCTGTCTTATGGACAGCTCTTGTTTGTTTATAAACTCCCGATTGTTTTATCATACTTCTGCTAAACTGGAATGAGAATAAACTCCCCCTCCCCCCTCCCCCCCCCCCCCCCCCCCCCCCACACACACACCCCCCTTTCCTTCTAAAGCTTGTGTCACACTTAACTTATAACTAGAGGGAATAAACCTTAAGTTAATATCTATTAATATTTCAGCACTTATGTTTTTTTTAGTTTATCTAATTGATCTAGTTAGAGCAGATTTAATACCGTAAAAAAGGCACAACACACACACGCGCGCAACGAACATGCGCACGCACACACATCCTTCCTAAACTAAGAAGTTAATTTAAATACCTAAATTAGAAAATGAAGGAAAACCAAACCTTGTGCTTACGTCCGTCTTTATCGTAAACCAATGTAACACGGGGCATTTTTAAAAAAAAAAAAAAAGGCTACCGATGGATTTTAGTCAGTGTTGGTTTTATGCTTTTTGCCTTACGTTTATTGCATTTGGTGATAATATCGTCCAATCTTTATCTAAATACAAATCATAGTTACAGTACATTTATAGAACTCGTTTGTCACTAATTCCGTTTATGACCGTCTTCCTTGTGTATTGTGTTTACGCGGTACTTTGCTCCTATGCTTTATTGAGTTTAATTTTAATACCGTGCCATCTATTTATACGCCAATTACTGTGCGTCCGTTTAAAGGGTGTAACGAAGTAGGAAACAAATCTTAAATCAAGTGTTTGTTGACTACAAATATGTTTTTGCATATACATAAAGAATGTACAGTGCAGTAACTCTTACCTTCTTTATGAAATATGTGAAACTGTTATAAACAACTTCCAAATACTTTTACGGACAATGCATATTAATGATATTATTCTCTTTGGAGACATCTCTTTATATAGTCTTTTATATAGCGTTAGCTAGGATGAAAAATTACCGGTAACGCTACTTTATTGCTAAATAGGGAGTTGTTATTTGTCCCCTTCCGGTCAGAGACCGGTTTGGGGACTAGGTTTGGTCGATTCTGTCTGTCAGTCTGTCAGTCCCACCCTTACCTTGTCCGGCTCGCATCTTAACCATCCATCATAGGATTTCTAAGAAACTTGGCACAAACGCTCACAATGATGAGGCGGCGTGTCGCGCACAAGACCCAGGCCTGTACCTCAAATGTCAAGGTCACACTTAGAGGTCAAATGTCAAAATGAGTACTGTTTGATAGGACTGTACCTTGTCCGGCTCGCATTTTAACCATCCATCATAGGATTTCCAAGAAACTTGGCACAAACGTTAAAACATTGATGACGCAGCGTGTCGTGCACAAGACCCAGGCCTGTACCTCAAGTTTTAAGGTCACACTTAGAGGTCAAAGGTCAAAATGAGTACTGTTTGATAGGAACGTACCTTGTTTAAACTATCGATAACAAAACATTGTGTTTCTTTGGTGACCCCCTACCTTTTCATTTAAAGACATGTCTTCGAGGAACTTGGGCTGTCTTACCCTTAATGTAAGCTTTAGAAAATGATTTCCTTAGAAAATAAATGTCTGATTTTGAAATACTTACTGGTACATAATACTTTATTTGGTGACCTTCTAAGTCATATAAATCTGACAAAAAAGACAGACAACATTGGGTGTAGGTTATAAGTCCCCTACCGGTCGGCTCAAACATTCTCCGTCCGCAATTTTTGTCCTGGCTGTATCTTTCACATGCCTGGGTGGATTTTGATATTATTTCACAAAATTATTCTCCATAACAAGATGATATGTCATACACATTACCCAGCCACCCACTCCCAAGATCAATGTCACAGTTTGGGGGTCAAACAATGTCCGTCTGCAATTTCGTGTCCAGGCTGTATCTTCCATATGCTTGAACACAATTTGATATTGCTTAACATAATAATTCTCCATAACAAGATGATGTGTCACGCACATCACCTAGCTACATACTTTCAATCTCAAGGTCACAGTTTGGGCTCAAACATTGTCTGTTCGAAATTTCGTGTCCGGGCTGTATCGTCCACAAGCTTGAATGAATTTGGATATTACTTCACACATTAATTCTCCGTAACAAGATGTCTCATGCCCATCACCCAGCCACCTACTCTCAAGGTCAAGGTCACTATTTGGGCTGAAACATTCTCAGGCTTTTCTGACGTGTCAAGGCTGTGTCTTCCACATGCTTGAATGGATTATAATACAACTTCACACAATTATTCTCCATAGAAAGATGTATTATGCACAATAACCAGTCACTTACTCTCAAGGTCAGTGTCAGACTTGAAGACTTTGTTCCCCAATGTCATGTCTACAACTTTAGTGAGGACCACTAGAAGACCATGTATGTCAAGGGGCATAACTCTAAAGTAAGGTTTGACAGAATAATGTGCCTTTTTTAACTTATAAATGTTTGTCCGGTAGGGGACTTTTGTATTGCTTGCAATACTGCTTTAATCTGTTTCCGGTAAATCTGCGACGTTACGTTTTTATTGGTAAATAGGGCATACTTTCTAACTGTTATCTCAAATTTTGTCGTAACGGTCTTCTTTTAAGTGGCGTCGGGCCTTGTCTGATGGACGTTGATTTAAAAAAAAACTGTTGTTCTCGGATGGCGTTGGTATAATTCACGGCCGTGTGATGCTGATGGCCGGAAGTGGAGTCATAACAATGACTCATCCTCACGTGACGCTAAAGGACGGAAATGAAGACATAGAGGGGTCCATTATACTTTTAAGGATTCCAGCATATTCATGGGTAGCATGATTGTAATAACGACCTACGTAATAGACGGAGCTTTGGGCGTCCTACTTCCTCACAGATGGTCAAAGATTTTGAATCCCATATTATTGATGGACTGTTTGGGGGTAAATGCCGTTTCAACAATTTTTCATTTATATCACGGAAGCTAGTTCACCTCCTCGTGTGTTTACTGGCTTTCTCTCACCAGAACTCCACTCAACATGCTTTCCAAGCTAATCCACATAGACAGCTAATGCATTGTTGGATGACGAATGACGCTTGTCCCAGTGACCTTTGCTAAATGTCGGAAAGAATGTTGACCATGCTCGGCTTCGAACTCACAACCCCTGGACTAACAACCAGCGTCGCTACCGGGGCTCAGCAACCTTATATCATGTAAGATAGGCGGGTCACTTTGCATGAAGTTGCTATTAGATTAAGATCGTGCGACAGAACGTTTGCTTGAGCAAGGTTAGAGCTGTACAGGTGCAAACAGACCAAAACTTAACCTTTTCCAAAATACAACAAATATGCAGCAGACGTCTTAGAAAATATATGTGGAATATTATTGAAAATATAAATGTAAGTAGGGTTATTCCAAAGTAGGCTGTAAATCAACCTAATGGAGCTTATAATACAATATGAAATGGACTTGACCCCGTTACATTTTGGAAAAAGGAGAAATTTCTCATGTTGAGCAATTTCTCATATTGCCTGAATCAAAAGTCGTGTGATGCATAGGCGTGTCTGTGTTTGTATGTGGTAAAGGGTTTAACCGCAAGAGCATGTGTTACGACCTTCTGACTCGTCAAAAAAATTATAGGGGGATATATTTGGGTGCCACATTGCAACAGGGGATGATCACATTGAGCTTGAATCCAAGGTGCAATCCAAACAATGGGGTTAACGTTTGGTCCCCGCCCCCAGATAAGCCCAAACAGTCATCTTCTGCGGAAAAATTCATGGGCGTCATTGTTAAGTTAACGTTTGGTCCCCGCCTCCAGATAAGCCAAAACAGTCATCTTCAGCGAAAAATTCATGGGCGTCATTTTTTAGCTACGTTCGGTCCCCGCCTCCAGATAAGCAAAAACAGTCATCTTCAGCGGAAAAATTCATGGGTGTCATTTTTTAGTTAACGTTTGGTACCCGCCTCCAGATAAGCCAAAACAGTCATCTTCAGCGGAAAAATTCATGGGCGTCATTTTTTAGAGTTATAAAGGAATTACACCGTTTTGCCATAGTTGCATGAAAATGTGCGTAAACTATGTGCGTAAACTGAGGCCAAACTTCGAATGATGAGAGCTGAGCTCATGTTTTTATATTGCTTCATATAAGAGGGTAACAATCATATATAAGATGGTGAGCTCTTAACATTATATGTCTTTTAATAAAATATATCTGATATAATATATCATTACTAAACATAAACAGTGAAATAAATCAAACTAATCTGAAAACTAAGAATTAACATAAAAGATCTATAATGCAATATAATCTACATGCAGATATATGTAAATTGGTTTGAATATATTATTGTAGCTTTACACCGTTTTCAACAATACTTCAGCAGTTACATCACGGCGACAGTTCACATATTCATGATCCCTTGGTAAATAAACCAGTACTAGGGAAGGAATGTGCCTGGCCCAAGGGCTCTCCGATTGAATACCGCAGCTGGGGATCGAACCCATGATGCCCGGTTCAAAATCAAAGACAATAACCATTCAGCCACAGTTCCTGAAAGAAGAGTAGACTACTATACATGAGGTGTTAACATAATGCTAAGCAAGAGGCCCAAGAGGGCCAGTATCGCTCCACTGCTATTATGCAAACATTAAATTTCCAAACAGTCCCGGCTCCTGGTGGGTATGTTCTTTACCAATCACTATGGCTTGAAGGAATCTCGTAGATTGTCACCAAAGGAACATTTCTGCAAAAATTATTTGAAAATCAGCCAAATAGTTTGGGAGGAGAAGAGTTTTAAAGTTTTCACTAAAGCCAATATGAGGTCCCCGTGGCAGCCATATTTTAAGACCAATCAACATGGCCTGATGAAATCTGATAGAGATTGATTATGGTTTTATGCCGTTTTTAACAATTTTTCAGTCATATCACGGCAACCAGTTCACCTCCTCATAATTTCCTGGCTTTCCAGTTCTCAACACAACAATCTTTCCAAGCAACTGGCTACTTTTTAACATAGACTGTTGGTCCATTTGTGAAAGACGAATGATGTGTGACTTTTGTCAAACGTCGGAAAGAATGTTGGCCGAGCTGGGGTTCGACTTCAAAACCCCTGGATTGACAGCCCGCGTCGCTACCGAGTGACTTACAGGGGGCTCTGCCGGAATCTGATAGAGAATCGCCCAAGAGACATTTCTACATAACTATTTGAAACTCGGCCAGATACTTTTGTCCGATAAGATTTTTTAAGTTTTCACAATAGCCATAATGATATAAGGCAAAACATCTCTGCCCCAATGCGGCCATGTTTTTAAACCAATCAACATGGCTTTAAATAATCTAATAGAGAGTCACCCAAGAAACACTTCTACAAAATTATTTGAAAATAAGCCCGACACTTTCGGAGGAGAAGATTTGTTTAAGTTTTCACTTAAGCCATTTAAGGCAAAATAGCCCCGCCCTCTGGTGGCCATGTTTTTGACCAATCAACATGGCTTGAAGAAATCTGATAGAGGGTCATCCAAGGAACATTTCTACAAAATTATTTGAAAATCGGCCAACCAGTTTAGAAGGAGAATATCTTTCGGTTGCCAGGAATTTTGCATGGATCCAAAAAAAAATGAAGGAAATTAGAAGAGGACATTGAGAGGATGCTTCCTATGAAGTTTCATCACAATTGGCCAAGTGGTTAGGGAGGAGAAGTTGTTTGAAGCAAAAAGTTGACGCACACACAAACGCATGACAGACAATGCGCCATGACATAAGCTCGAGTGGCTTTTAGCCAGGAGCTAAAAATGTATACATCATAAATAACTAGGATGTTTGTTTGAACGTGTTTTACACTGCTGTCTACAGGAGGTCACTTTTATCACAATGTGTCCTTGGAAAATTAACAGTAAGTTAATCCAGACACCAGTGCATCAGTCATAGTGCTATTTACTTAACCCTGAGCACGAAGCCGCTGTAACCTTTTTTAAAGTCTATGGTAAAACTGGTTATCGAACCCATGGTTTCTGCTCTCAATTTGTGGATTTTGTTTTTAACAATTTATATGACATGTGTTCAGAGGGTTATACATGTAGTTACATAAAAGCTGGGAACCTGTTAACATTACAATATTTTATCCTTTGACTGCTGGAACGGATTTCATGAAATCTGTGCCACCTGCAGTAAAGAGCCAGGTCAACTGGTGCATCTGCATCGTCTTACCAGGCTCTGCCCAACTCAACATTTTTATCCTGATATTCCTAAATGTTGCTTTAGACTTTTCCAAATACAATGCTAGACATGTCCATTTTAAAAATAAAGCATTGAAATAATTAACTGTTGACAATTGTTTTATTTTTTTTCAAAAATATGTTTGTAGCACTGAATAAATATATTGATTGATTGGGGTTTAACGCCGTTTTTAACAATTTCTCAGTTATATCACGGCGGCCAGTTCACCTACTCATGCATTTCCTGGTTTTCTCAGAATAACTATAAGTACTGGTAGTAACCCAATTGGAACATACAACAATGACTTTTGTAAACTAGTATTATAACAGTTTGGTACAATACTGTTTTAGACATACTACTAGTATACTAAGAAATGATCAGAAGACATAATATTATATATTATATAACCCTTTCCCACATACAGTTATCTCTGCCACAGACAACTATTGAAAACATTGTTTCAAAAGGAGAAATTGCTCAAAACAAGCTCTTTTCAATAAAAATGTTTTCATTTATACAGATTTTCCGAATTTTTGCCTAGATGATTTCATAGCAGATATTTTGTATGCGGGAAAGGATAAGATCAGAATGTTCATAAAAAGTTATCAAAATTAATACATATTATTATTACATGGTAAAACATCTGATTAACATATTGATGGAAGTAAAAAAATATCCGTTCTCTCCTTGCAAAGCGTTGATTTATGATTATACATTTTAAGCCATATACATAGACTTATTCATAAATTACATGCAACAATTTATCCTTTAGATGGTGATGATAGCTCTGCCCTATATTGCTCACCCGAGTTCATTCACTAAGTCTTACTTGTTTATGAAGACCTATGAACTTTTCATGCGTTTTATCTCAAGGTTGCCTTAGCAACATGCATACCAAACTTTTCTCATCCTCAAGGGAGAGTTTCTTGACCTCAAATTGGGAGATTTGGGTTTGAAGAGGGAGATTTACTGCGCAATGAATTTAACAGTGGACATTTTCTCAATAGAACATATTTTAAATAACTTAGTAGAAGACAATAAATACTTTTAATACTTATGGGAAAAACATAAAAAATACTAATTTTGAGAATGATTTCTGATTGACAGAGTATTTTCAACTGTACTTCAGCATTTAAGTATTATTTTGGACTGTTTACATATCCTTGCCACTAATATTAAAAACACTTATCTCTTTGGTCAGTTGTCTGTTGTGATGTTGACTTTTCATATTGCATCCAAGAAAATAGCATGACTAAGATCTGCATGTAGTGAAATATGTTTCATGTTATTGTAAAGAGACATTCCTATACATTTTGGAGGGAAGAAATAATTGACACATTGTGTATATATATAGTCAATAGCTCACTTTGATCACTTGGTGCTGATGCAAACTAAAACAGATATAATATGTAAAGATATTCTATTAAATGTACTTTTTAAAATAATACATGTTTATTTTAAGTCTGAATGTATCAATACAAAATGGATAACAATGTCATATGCCTTCTCGTAAGGCACAAATTAATGCAGATTGGGATTCAAAAATAGTTATCATCATTAATTGACACTTTATCAGAATATACACCACGTTTGGTGTCTGTTAACCATTTCCCACATACAATAAATCTGAGGCAGATGTATCTGAAAAACATCTTCACAAGAAGGAAAATCTCTATAAAGGGAAGAGTAAAAATTGAACAGACATGAAAACATTGATGAGCAATTTCTCCTTTTACCACAATATTTTGAAATGTTTTCTGCTGCAGATTTTTAAAAATGCCTCTAAAAGTGGGAAATGGATAAGCATGCAGAAAATGAATTTTGAAAACTTTGTTGGGAAAATATAAACTGCTTTATCCTCAGTCATAAACAGTTTGTCTGGAGTTTATAAGTATCTATGGGGAAGTCTTGCAGTACTTATACCAACATCACTAATTTTAAAGAATGTACAGAATGCCTATTCTATAAACACAAACATTCAGAACCTATTGATATTCATCAACAATTTCCCTTATACAGACATAACTTCTTATGCCTTTGCAGCACATAGTTTAGTTTAAACTTTTACATCAATAGTGAAAGAAACTTTCAGGTTATATTAGTCAGGCATGATGTCTGGCTTCCTGGAGACTTTTCACAACAAGCAATTTCTCCTTTTTTCAGCTCTGTGTAAAAAACACAGCAATTTCTAACAATTTCATCATGATGAATTTTCAGTGCAGACTACCAGAAAATTTCCTATCAGGTAAATCATATGGTTAATAATATGACATCTTTGTCAGTATCATGCAGTGTATTTACAATATCTTTAACTTACATATACACACTTAACCCTTTCCCACATACAACAAATCTGAACTAGATGACTTTGAACATATGTTATCAACAAAAAGAAAATCTCTATAATTGAATGGATAACCTATGACCAAAAGTGGAAAGACATTGTGGCAAAAGGAGAAATTGCTTGTTTTGAGCAATTTCTACTTTTGTCATTATGTTTTCAAAAAGCCGTCTGCTGCAGAGGCGTCAAGTTAACCCTTTCCAACATGCAGACACTTTGTGGAGCATTTGCAGAAGAAGACTTTTTAAAAACTTTGTGGCAAACGGAGAAATCTGCAATTTTCTATATTGCAACAATGTTTCAAACTCTTATTTTTATTTATTTGATATATTTTTATTTTTGAGATTTTCCGTACTTTTGCCTGGATATTTTTTTTAGTCTTTTACTGCAGATTTGTTACACATGGGAAAAGTCTGAAAGACAACTCTTCTATATGAGCAATTGTGTCTCTGGTTATGTTACATGTATATATAATATATATCTAATCAGTGAAAATAAATGTCCTTTATGTAAATTCCTTGATCCTTTCTCACATACAACCCATATAGAGCATATGACTTTGAAACTATCTGGACAAAACATTGGGAACTACCAATCAATGTAAATTATTGAATGGGGTTGAAAACATTATAGCTAAATGTGAAAATTGCTCATAACGAATGAGCAATCCTCCTTTTGCCACCATGTTTTCAAAATTTGTTTCCTGCATTTGTGTCAAAATGCGTCTACGACTTGGAAAAATTTAACTTGTCTACTGATAGAGTCAATGTTTGATTTAACAGTAGATAAACTTCGAAAAATACTGTAAGAAAAGTAGAAATCTGCTTAATAAGAGATTATTCACATTTAATCATTATATTATATTTCACCACCAGATGCTTGAAAAGCGAGAATGCAGCTATATTCATGCAATCAGAAAGGAATTTCATCAGAGATGTACACTCAAGGTTTTGTACTGGTAGAAGGATTGTCATAGACATGTTCTTGACCTGGGTTCTTGGCAATGTCAATCCTGTCCTCTTCTAACGTAGCATAGGTAAAGGATCTCTCTGCCTGGCCACCTGAAGATATAAAAATGAGAGGCTGAAAAACATCATTGTTGATATATCTTTTATAATAACTATGTGATGAAAAAACCCACAAAGTTGTTTGTCACAGAACAGGGTTGGGGATAAGAGAAGATTTTTGGGAAAGATTGACACTTTTTTACTAGGGGAAAGCCTTTATTCAGAAGAAAAAATAACCAAACAATAGGGTCATGATGGCCGTGGATCGCTCATCTGAGTTACGCCAACTGTCAATCACAATAAATCATTTTGCAGTCAGGTTAAGCATAGACAAGTGTCAACAAGATTTCTCTTTAATTTGGACTAGTGGCTCTATACATACCCTGATGTGGACACCCTGTAGTCACCAGTTCTATTTTTAGAACAATGGAGCCACCAATTCCATTTGTAGAGCAATGTAGTACACCATTCTATTTTAAGGAGTGTAAGATTGCTGCTGATTCTAATTTTAGAACATTTGACAAATATATCCTCCTAGCTAGCAGCATGTGTGAGCAAAATAGACTGAATATGCATGATGAAACTAAGTAGTTCAGTGTTTCTGATCATACCAATCAGAAACAACAAGAGAGATGTAGGAACTAGATTTGGTAGTTTAAGCAAATGATCGGTCAGTCAGAACCCACATTGAGTGTTATTTATCTGACGTTATTGTGAGACCTCAAACAGTGTTGCTCATAGTGAAGGCATTACGGTTGCTAAGGCAGTATTTTGTCTATAGGAATGGTTAGGTCCCTATGTTCGTATTGTAGAATATGCAACATGCATGTCTTTGTCGATCATCTATTGTACATACCCACTGTAGGGCAGCCAGAAATCTGGACAAAGAAATACAAATGAAACGAAAAATGGCTGAGTAATTGTCTGACTGTCCTAAAGTGTTGATCATTATCGGTTAAAGTGTGGAGCAGTTAGTTGAATATATTTCCTGTCACAATTGTCTGTGGAAGTATCAGAATCTAAGATGAGCATGTGTTTCAATTGTTTGATATCAGATTAAGAAAACTGTTGCATTAAAAATTCAAAGTTAAAGTGTAATCACATTTAAACAGTATAGTCTGAGTTCCCATTGTGTTTACCCGAGGAGAATCCTTCCTAGTATGGAGTGTTCTGCTGAAAATTACACTCATTTAAGGGGGAAATTGTCTACTTCAAGACATCATGCTTTTTGAAAGTGACATCCAGAATCAATCCTCTTTGTGGATATCTCATTAGTACATCTTGTTGCACAAATTGCAGTTCTTTGATCTGCTTCCATAAGCAAGCTCAATTTTGAGCTTGAAGAGGAAGCAACTGTGAGACATGCGACTGATAATTATGCTTGTGCGGGATATGTCCCGATGTAGGTGGGCTTTAGAGCATGTCTCCTCGCTCTTGGAGAAAAATGACAATGAGAAAATTTGGTTGAGGAAAGAGCCAAAGAGACATGCTTCTAAGTTGACTTAACTGCCCTGACCTGTTTTGTTCAACAGTTTAAACTCTTTAGAGGGAAATTGTCTGTTATTAAATGAAAACACAATGTGTGAAGTTTATATGGATTTAAACATTTGTTTCGATCTATTATTTATTTACCCTGATGTAGCCTCCCTGTAGCCACCTGATCTATTTTTTTGAACATTGGAGCCACTAATTATATTATTAGATTAATTAAGCAACTTTTTCGTTTTTTGAAAAATGTGTTGCCACCAACAGAATTAGCTTAGATATCATTGAGACAATTACTCTGACAACGTTTCAAACCGCTCCAATTAAAACTGCAGTTTCGTGGTCGTTAACATGATTTTCCATCAATTTGACCTAGTGACCTAGTTTAATACAGTTAAGAACATCATGAACTTGACAAAGTCACCCCTCACGCTCTGCTCACGCTCCCCTACGTTCCGTTCTGCTCTGCTCACGTTCCAATCCGCTCTTAAAGCGTTCAGTAGTTCAAATGATTGTGATTGCTTTTTCCCATTCCGTTCAAATTGATCGCCTTTATACGCTCACTGGGAACGCTTTTTTCCGATCAAAAGCAGTTTCGTTCATTACGATTGTTCAGAGCGCAAAATTCCATTCCACTCTTAAAGCGTTCCAATCACGCTCACGATCCAATCACGTTCCGCTCTGACTGTCAAGTTCATGATGTTCTTAGCTGTTAAAAGTTAATAACATCATGAAATTGACAAATTTACCGTTCACGCTCCACCCAGTTTCATTCAGTTCCGCTCCAATCCGCTCTACAAGCGTTCAGTTGTTCAAATGATTGTAACCGCTTTTATCCGTTCCGTTCAAATTGATCAAAAGTAGCTTCGTAAAATAATTATTATGTAAATTGTTGCAACTGATCAATGAACGAAGCATTCATGTGATTGGATTTTTTCATTCATTATGATTGTTTCGTTCAGAGCGCAAAATTTCGATCCGCTCTTAAAGCATTCCAATTTCGTTCCAATCCCGCTCACGATCTAATTACGTTCTGCGCAGATTGTCAATTTCATGATGTTCTTAACTGTACCTAACATGACCCATATAAGCACTTGGCCTAGATATCATAAAGACAAACATTCTGACCAAGTTTCAATCTTCTGCAGCAAAAAATGCGGTCCTTTGTGTTAACATGATCATTCTCAAATTTTGCCTTGTGACCTTGTTTGTGCCCAGACATGACCTATATTCAAACCAGATATCATCAAGACATTTATTCTGACAAAGTTTCAACCTGCTCATGTCAAACAAGCCGCTTCAAGAGTGTAAACAGATTTGCCTTCTATTTGGCCCGCAACCTAGATCTTTACTCAGCATGACCCATATTAGGTCTTAGCCTAGATATCATCAAGACAAACATTCTGACAGTTTCAATCTTCTGAAGCAAAAACAAATGGTCTCAACAGTGTTTACAAGATATTTCTCAAATTTGGCCTAGTGACCTGGTTTTTAACCGGACAATACTTATATTCAAAAATTAGCCTAGATATCATCAAGACATTTATTATGACAAAGTTTCAACATTCTCAACTTAAAAATGCGCTTTCAAGAGTGTTAACAAGATTTTCCTTCAATTTGACCTGACATTACCCATATTCAAACTATGCCAATAAAATCAGCAAGATAAACAAACTGAACTAGAAATATCACTGAAGGTAATGAATACCCCCAGCTGGTGCCTGACAGTATACATATGTATGAGAAATTCAAGGGGCCATAACTTATTTGAATTCTGATAAAGGGTTGCTAAGAAATAGTGTTCACAAGAAATGTCCACAGACCAACGGACCGACAAAGCGACCAACAAGCGTGACTCCTATATAGCCCCCATATACTATATATCTGGGGGTATAATTAAGTTTCATGAAGATTGGTTGATAGTTGTGGCCTCTAGTGTTAACAAGCAAATCGTCGACGACAGACACTGGACAAAAGGCAATCACAAATACTCACTATGAACATTTCATACTCAGGTGAGCTAAAAGAGTTTATTATTTAATTTACATGGGATGTTAGAAGAACACAAAATGAACAACCTTACCACATGCTGATCATGCCTGTTGTGGTAACTGTAACAGTTAATTAACATTTGGACAATAGGAGAAATTGCCATACAACAGCAACATTTCCTTTTGCCACATTGTTATCAACTTTTTTCAATAATTATACTTTCATTTTAAGAATCTTTTCTAAACCACCTGCTGCAGAAATATTTTTTATTGGCAAAAGGTTAATTAGTGATTAAAGTTAAGCCATTACTTAACTGTTCTAATAAAAATAAGACCAGCTGTTTCAGAGAATAATTTTATTTATGTATTTTCCCCCTGTTTCTAATGCCACAGCAACTATAGTAGAATCTTTTGATTTTTAAAGAGGACCACCAAAGAAAAACTCCTATACTTTGGTTGCACTGAACCTAGTTTTTTTTATCTCCTTCCCACTAAATGAATAGAGTGGAAATTATTGTGGCAAAAGGAGATATTGCTCATCATTAGCAATTTCTCTTTTTGAGACAATGTTTCCAAAAGCTGTCTGCTGCAGATTCATCAGAAAGTGTCTGTATGTCGGAAAGGATAAAGATATTATTGACATTGCACTAGACACACTCTGTGCACAGGTGATATTTATATTATGTTTTTGAGTCACTCCTATCATAGTTTGTATAGCCCCTTTGCTTTGAGAGCATTTGACAACATTATGTATTAAGACAATTTGAGGTTCAATTCTGATAGAGAGTTGAAGATCTTGTGATAAAAGGAATAAGTGCTCATTGTGATGAATTTCTCCCTTTTTTCACAATATTTTCACATGCTGATGCTTCAGATGTGTCAAAAGTTATCTGTATCAGGGATGAAATTATAAACGTTACATACCATTTGACTGTGTGTTCTGACCATTTTCAGCGTATCTTGGGTTTTCAAAGGAAGTTATGGCTACAGGTGGACTCTTGGAGCCGCCCATCATACCAGATCTGGAAGAAAAAAAAGTTTCAACAAATTACTTTAACCCTTACCCAGATACAACAAATCCGCAGCACACAAATATAAAAACACCTGCACAAAAAGAGGGCCATGATGGCCCCATATTGCTCAACAGAGTTTTATATTTTTCATTTTGTAAGAGAATTACAGCACTGCAACACAGAGAGGTCAATAAAGAGTGGAGTGAGAAATGGAGGTGAGCAAAAAATGACAATAATGATGATGATGATGAATACTAGAAACAAATATTGTATTCTTGCATCCTACTCAAGTCAAAACCACACTAGTGAGTTTTAAGTCTTCATTACAGGACTCTGATTCTGCCTGTCGGGAGTGCACAGATGGTTATTTTAATGCTACGCCAAGAGGGCGATTATATTCAAGATGATTTAGAAAAATTCCACTATAAGAATAAAGCGATAATGCCTCATTCACATTTACCGTGGCGGCCATGGGGTCTAAAATATCTACGGCCAATAGCAACTATAGGGCCGCTGCAACATTCCCATGGTCACATACTGTAGCAGTCACATATGTTAGGGCAGCCACACAGCATATTTTGAATTTGTTGAGACAGGACACCTGCGACTGCCATAGATTTTTTCTATGTTTGCCTTTATTTTTTACAAGTCGTCAGCTGCGGATTTGTTGTATGTGGGAAAGGGTTAAACCAATTGTACCAAATTAATTGCCTTACCTCCACATGAAGATCACTAGAAGGATTATCAAAAACAGAAGAACACCCACTCCAACTCCTGCACCAGCCGCAACAGCCACTGCTGACGTTGATTTCTCAGCCTCTGGTGGTATAACTGTTATAAAAGAGTAATTAAATATGTGAACTATTTCAGGATGCACTGCCCTTAATCCTTTTCCACATACAAATGAATTTTGTTGCATTTTCAAATGACAAATTTTGAAAACGTTGTCGCAAAAGGATAAAATGAGCATAATGAGCACATTGGTTAAAACAGTTTCAATTCTATTCACATGTTATACTTTTATTAATAGAGATTTCAATATTTTTGCCTAGACTTTTTCGTAACACAGCTATAATTTATAAAACACCCTTTAATACATTCCGACAACATCACGAACATTTTTTCTATTATCACAATGTATCAACAGTCATTTGCTGCAGATGTGTCTAAATGCATTCTGCGGATGGGAAAGGGTTGAAATGGCCATGGATCATGTAAAGATTTTTCAAGAAAAGTGAATTAAACATTACATTACATTACAATTAGACCAAAATAATATGATGTATGTATATTGAATCAGTCGACACTGCATAAAAGGTTGTCTCAAATTGACCTTAACCCTTTCCCTCATATAGACGCTTTCTGACGCCTCTGCAGCAAAAGGCTTTTTGAAAACATAGTGACAAATGAAGAAATTGCTCAAAACATGCAATTTCTCCTTTTGCCACAATGTTTCCCACTTATAGTCATAGGTTATCCATTCAATTATAGAGATTTTCTATGTTTTGACAAAATATGTTCAAAGTCGTCTGCTGCAGAATTGTTGTATGAGGAAAAGGGTTAAATATTCTATACAATGGATACACTTGTTAATCACTGCTTTCTGTATCTCCTTTATTGATGTTAGCATTTCTCCTGTTAATACCTCACAACTTGGTATGTGACATTTTATTGGTTGATATAAAGGTCAAGCTTAGACTAGTTAGGCAGTCATCAGACCAATATAAGCATAAACTACGGTACTGCTCCAAAGTTTATGTCTGGTTTTAATGAGATTGAATTACAGTGTACTTTTAATCCCATAGAGTGTATTGAAGCCACAGTGTTACCTAACAACACTACCCCTGTCTCACATATTGACACATTTCGACATCTCTTTAGCAGAGAACATTTGAAACATTGTGGCAAAAGAAGAAATTGCTTATAATGTGGAATTTCACCTTTTGCTTTTTTTTTCACTCTGTTTTCTAAATTAGCCTGCTGCAGAGTCTTCAGAAAGTGTCTGTATGCGGAAAAGGGTTAAACTCTTTTTTTTTCTTCACCATTATATGTGATCGGATGATGATGCTGATGATGATGACTTTGACAAATAAAAACATATACATTATAATCATATACATCTTAGCACAAGGTCAAGGTCAGCTGAATATAGCTGAGTACTACCTACCTGTACAGAGGGTGTCTGTATCTTCCCCTTCATGCTTCCACAGTCCAGTTCCCACACATTTGATTGTTAGCAGATGTGCGTTGACTTGGAAACCAGGATCGCAGTTATAGTCACACACAACGTTAAGCTCGAGTGTACATGTCTCATTCACTGTACCATAATTAATATAATCCTTGCAGAGTATTTCTGAAATGTATGATAATTTTCTATTGGATAGCCCCTGACCCAAGCCTCTGACACCCTTGCTTTTAAAACCAATCAACATTATTAGCTTGAGCAGTCTAGGTTGAGGGTTTATGTAAAGTACGTAATTATCTTGAAATCAGACAAGTGAAGAATTTGAAGGTTTTGTCATTGTCATTTAACCCCTTTTTTTGCCATATGGCATCTATGTTTTTTAAACAACCAATACATGTATATGAAGAACATATTTTTGAAGGAGCTAATTAAGTTACCTAATTTAGGAACATTTCTAACAAATCATATTGAAACCAAACTTACAGATTCATTTTTTTTTTTTTTTTTTTTAAATATTTGAATCCCAACCAAAAAGGGCCATTTATAACTCTTAAATAAATCCATTATCTTGCAGGGTAACAAAACTTGATGTTGCTTAACATTTATGCTAGTTTTAGTCAATACTTTTAACCATATCATATATTTGACTTAGAACAATTGGACAATGATAAAACAATATACATGCTCAGATATTTTATAAAACTAGATTGTTCTAAGGAACACATGTGGCACCTGTTAATATGTCTATAAGTGAAAGTGTGACAGACAGATGTATGAACAGAAGACAGAGGTTTACAACTGGAAATATCCTTGGGAAAAGGTACTAGTTGCCTTTTAAAACCTGTGTATTTCAATATTAGCTATTGCATCCACACAGTCTGATCAAGGTCCACACTGTTCACATAATTCTTACATAAGCTTGTTAGAAGCTTATGTCAACTGATCTGAACAACAACGTTTAGAAATGACAACTTTTACATTCCGGTATGGACAAGATCCTATAAAACAACTGGGTTTGGTATGTAATGTACAAAAGTACCTTCACAAACTGTGTCAGTCGACACGTTCCACTGACTCGTGGATAGACAGGCTATTCTGCTAGACGTTTTGGCCAATCTGTAACCTTCATCACAGATGAATCTGCAGTCTTGATCAATATCACGTGTGCACGTTGGGTGTAGAACACCGTGATCCATCTTCTGGGTCAGTGGAGGACATTTTGCTAAAATAGAATTGTTATTTTTATATCTTTCCTACATACAACAAATCTTCTGCAGACTAATTTATATAAACATTAATTAAAAATGTCTATAAATGAAAGTATAATTGTTGAATAGAGTTGAAAACTATTGTGGCAAAAGGAGAAATTGCTCAAGGTAGAAAATGTGAGACCTGAAGTTACTTAAAGTCTGTTGTCTGAGTGCTTCTTCAATGTTACTTTAAAATATGACAAAGAAGAGTTACCGGTAATAAGATTCCAAACCACTAGACGTCTATCACCTTCAATGTTAACTCAATGTTCCTTTAAATAGTGCTAAAGTAGAGATAGAATAAAGCTCAAATAACCAGACGTCCATTGTCTTGGGTATTACTTCAATGTTACATTAAATGATGCCATAGTGGATTCTATAATAGCCCAAATAGAAAGACATCTATTGCCTTTAGTGTTAGTTCTATGTACATGTACATGATGCCAAAGCAGACTGTCAATAAGATCCAAAATCACTAGATATCTATCAACTTAAAAATTAATGTTACAATAAACGATGCCAAAGTGGAGTCAGTAATACCCCAAATCGTAAGATGTATATTGAGTGTTACAACAATGTTACTGTACATGGTGCCAAAACAGATTGTCAATAATACCCAGAATCACTAGACATCGATCACCTTAACTGTGACATCAATGTTTCTTTAAATGATGCAAAATTGGAGTCAATAAGAACTTTAATCTATAGACGTATATTGTCTTAAGCATTACATCAATGTTTCTTTAAATTTTGCAAAATCATAGACATCATAAAACTCCGAATCACTAGATATCTATTACTTGTAATGTTACATCAATGTAACTTTAAACAAGGGCACCGCAAAGGGGATCCATCCCCTCGCTATTCAAAGTCCAATTTTGACCTTGACCTTTAACCAATGACCTTGAAAATAAATTGACTTCTAGACTTTGCCATATACTAACTGTATACCAAGTTTGGTTAAGATAGGTTGAAGGATGTTCAGTGTAGAGTGGTCACAATGTTGTTATGGACAGACGCATGAACGAACGAACCGACAGTCCCGTTACTATATCCCCATCGCAAACTTCGTTAGCCGAGTGGATAATTATGCAAAATTAGAGTCAACACGACATTCAAATATTTTCACAGAGAAAGAATCTCCTGACCAAATGATACAGATTTTAGTTGTCACAAACTTAATACCATAGGGGAACTCTGTGTAAGGTTTTTTTTGCACACAAGCCCTTTCTAACAAACGTAAAATCTGCAGCAGACCACTTTGAAAACATCTAGGCCAAAAAATAGTAAGTTTCCATAAAATTTAATGTAGACAAAATTCTTAATTAGAGTTTCTAAATATGAGAAATTTCACCTTAGTCACAATGTTTTCAAAAGTCACTTGTTGCAAATGCTTCAAAATATGTTTGTAAATGGGAAAGGGTTAAATCGATTGTGTTGAGTTATGGGTAAATGGACAGTATTTTGGTGGAATTTGTGTCACATCCCTTTTTTTTTGGCACAAAATGTTATTTTGAGCATATCTCCTTTTCCCAAAATATTTTTAAAACATTGTTTGTATGAGAGAAAGTGTTAATGTATCAATTTTGATATAAAGAAGGGATGTTTGTCAAACATTATGCTCGCCCCCTCATTTTGTGTTCACGGTCACTGTGACCTTGACCTTTGAATGAATGACCTCCATAGGGGTCATCTACTGTTCATGCCCAACCTCCATGCTAAGTTTGAGTATTGTAGGTCCAAGCAATATTTAGTTCTCAATCGGACAAATTTTGGTCTACAGACCGACCAACAGACCGACTGACATTTGCAAAGCAATATACATCATTCCTGCTTCAAAAAAGGGCATAAATATAAAGTTTTCCTTACCTATACATAGTTCTTGTCCCATGAGGTTCCACTCTCCTGGTAGCTGACACAACAGTGAGGCAACTAAGGGGTTCTTCTCATAACCAGGATTACATGTATAATTGATACAATTGCTGTCAACCTTTAAGTCGCATGACATGTCAAGTCTACCATTATCTATTGACGTTGGACACAGGATTTCTGGAAAAAATATCACCCATTAGATAGATTGATTTGATTCAAGAAGAGGGGCAAAAATCTCATAAATATAACATTTTTGCTTTAACCCTTTCCCTCATACGACAATTCTAAAGCAGACGACTTTGAACCTATTTTGTCAAAACATAGAAAATCTCCGTAATTGAATGGATAACCTATGACAAAAAGTGGAAAACATTGTGTCAAAAGGAGAAATTGCTCGTTCTGAGCAATTTCTTTTGTCACTATGTTTTCAAAAAGCCGTCTGCTGCAGAGGCGTCAGAAAGCGTCTATTTGAGGGAAAGGGTTAACAAAGTCAAATAGCCGAATAATAGTTAAACCTTTCCAACATTTTGACGCATCAGTAGCAGAAGACATTTGAAAACATAAATGTCAAAAGATGTAATTGCTCATAATTTCTCCAATTGCCACAATGTTTTCAACTCTTATCAAAAATCTTATGTTTATAGAGATTTATTGTCCTTATTTCAAGTAGCTTTCAAAATCTTCTGCTGCAAAATTGTAAAAACTTGTTGTATGTGGGAAAGGGTTAAAGGAATCTAACAGTGTTTTTGAAATAAATCAATATAAAATTGATGCTCATAGACACGTTACTTTGACTTGAAATTTACCAAAACCAAGCAAATGCATCTTCTTCATATTTTAACATGTATGGGTCGATAAGCAACAATGTGTTAATTTAACACTTGGACTACCTTGCCTGCTGATTATAAACGTGATGGCAAAATGATTAGCTAAACAACAGGAATAATGATTACCCAGCTATATTAAACATTGTAAAATTATCTGAAATAAAGGTTCCCAGGCTATTATAGCCTACAAAACTACCACTTAGCCTATAGCAATCTAAAACAGCTATAGCTCAACAGCATTCATATTAATATTCTTTACATGATTAATGTTGTACAGTAAGATGATATCTGTGGTCAAGATGATACGAAATGTTGTCATTGTATTAGTTCACAATTTTTTTTAATGGCAATGCAAATATATTCACAAGAAATGACATCTATTTATATGACTTGAACCATCTGGGTGATGTAGTGATTCGAGTGACAACCACCAGAAAGGGAGACCTATGTTTGAACATTGTGCACACGTGAGCTAAAATGTTTTCATTCAACAGGCTGAATTTCTAGCAGATGCATTAGGGGTTTTTTTCATCCAAAATTTGTTATTTGATCATTCTCTAACTTTCAAATTGTTAACGTTGAACACATTTAAAGGTAAGATGGTTTTGAACTTTAGAGTACACCCTTTAGATGTTTAAAGGGTTGTGACCAATCCAAATATAATTATTGTGTTACAAAAGACATGAAGTGCAGCATTCAGTAAAAACAATATATGAAATTTTATAAAGATATTTTTTGGTGGAGCTTGTCAAATATCAGAAAATTGGTACTAAGAATTTCATAATTATTTTCACTAGGTTTTTTTAAAATACTTTGCATTTATGTATTTTAACCATATTTACAAAAGATTCATGAGCTTTTGACAAAAATATGTTTACATATGAGACCCAAAAAACCAATGATGCCACAAAACACATCAAGACAATCATTGTGAAATCGATTCAATATGCTCAAGTTCAAAATGCAACTTCAAGAGTTTTAACAAGATTTTCCTTCATTTTGGTCCATCAATATTTACCTGATATGACCCATATTTGAACATGGACTAGATAACATCAAGTCAAACATTCTGACAACATTTCAAACTGCTGAAGCAAACAATACGTTTCTAGAGTGTTAACAGTGACAACATGCTCAAGTTCAAAAGGCTTCCTCAAGATTGTTAGCAAGTTGTTCCTTCAATTTGGCCTAAGTGTCCTAGTTTTTGACCTGACATGACCAATAGTCAGACTTGGCCTAAAAATCATTATTATATATTATCAAGACAATCATTTTGACAAAGTTTCAACTTGTTCAAATTAAAATGCGGCCTCCGGAGTGTTAACAAGATTTTCCTTCTATTTGGCCTTGTTACCTAGTTTTGAACCCAATATGACCCATATTCGATCTTCGCCTAGATATCATCAAGACAAACATTCTGATAAAGTTTCAACATGCTCAACAAGTTATAAATACAGCCTCCAGAGTGTTAACAAAATTTCCCTTTCAATTTGGCCTAAGTGACCTAGTTTCAGATCCAATATGACCCAATTTCAAACTTGACCTATATATAATTAGGACATATATTTTAATAAAATTTCAACCTGCTGAAGCAACAAATGCGACCTCTAGAGTGTTAACAAGATTTTCCTTCAAATGGCCTATGACCTAGTTTTTGACCCGCATCACCTTTTTTCAAACTTGGCCTACATGTCAGCAAGAGAAATATTCCGACAAAGTTTCAACATGCTCAAATGAAAAATTCGGCTTCCAGAGTGTTAACAAGATTTTCCTTCAATTGACCTACATGTAGTTTTGGTCCTCACATGACCCATTTTCGAGCTTGTAAAAGATTTGATGAAGATGTATGTTCTGATAAACTTTCATAAAAAACAGATGCAAAATGTAGCCTGTAGACTGTTAAGAAGGCAATTGTTGACGACGCACGACAGACAAAATGTGATTCAAATACCTCACCTTGAGCACTTCGTGCTCGGTGATCCTAAAAGATGTCATCGATTTAAGTCCCTCACTGAAACAGGGCAGTGCAAGATACTAACTTACCCACGAAATGCTGTGATATAATGAACAAGAGGCCCAAGATGGCCAGTATCGCTCCATGGCCATTAGGCAAAAATTAAATATCCACACAGCCCCAACTCCTGAAAGCCATGTTTTTTCGACCAATCAACATGGATTGAATGAATCTGATAGAGGGTCACCCAAGGAACATTTCTACAAAATAATTTGAAAATTGGCCAAACACTTTCGGAGGAGAAGTTTTTTAAGTTTTCACTATAGTCATATAAGGCAAAATAGCCCCGCCCCCTGGGGGCCATGTTTTTCGACCAATCAACTTGGCTGGAATGAGTCTGATAGAGGGTTACCCAAGGAACATTTCTACAAAATTATTTGAAAATCGGCTTGACAGAAGATTTTTTTAAATTTTCACTTTTATTTTCTTTCGGTTTCCATTGAAACCAGAATTTTGCATGGATCCAAAAAATTTGAAGGAATTAAGGAGAGGACATTGAGATGATCCTCTTATGAACATTCATCCAAATTGGCCAAGTGGAGCTAAAAATTGTTGAAAGTAGCATCAAACACAAAACAAACAAACCTTCGCAAGGATCATTATTGTCCCACAGCAGTTCATCATCAAAATCAGGCCCCATCTCTGAGGTACATGTCAGATTGGAAATACCAGGTTTCGGTTTGTAGTTTTCGATACAATGGTATGCACACTGCTGTCCTTCTAGGTGTAAACATGTGTCTGTCTCATTAATACTGGCTGTTTGCAGCTCAGATGGACATCTAGGTGCTGAAGTTAAATGAAGTTACAAGTCATAATGAGCAATTTCTCCTATTTCAAAATTCATTTGGTGCAGAGGCCTTAGAAAGTGTTTATATGTGGGAAAAGGTTAATATAATATATTTCAAGTCTTCGAAATATCTGTTTAATAAACATCTGAAGAAACAGTTTGTTACATCAGAGACATATAAATACATGTACTTATATGTCTCTGGTTACATATATAGTGACATTTTATAGCTTAATTTTTAGTCTGGCTACATATCGTCAGGGTCTTTCAAATAGTATGGTCCGGAAACGAGCGTGGTTCTCGAAATAAGCTGCCATGCATCACGTGACCAACATCCGGGGAACCCGCCATTTTGAAAACGGAAGAAAATTATCAAGTTTTAAAACTGCGTATATCTCGAGTTTAAACAATCAATTTGACCATCAAAGTCATCCTTAAGGCAAAATCAGTATTCCATTTTCTTTACATGAGAGTATTTTGTCCCGATGTTTCTTTTTAGGTGGATTTTCGTATTGGAAAGTTGACTTCATACGAACGACTTTGTTTACAAATGGCCGAAAGCTGAAACTCGATCTATTTTTGTCGTTACTTTCCTACTTGCATGATGTTCATGGGGCTAATATAGCGGCCTTTTCTCTTTGATTTAAGCCTTATTCACTTATGTTATGTCTTAGATTTTCATATTTCACCCGTATTTTCGTTTTCTTAGACGGGTAGATCAGTTCAAAATCTAAAAACATGGCGTTTTATATGCACGATACGTTGATATTTGAAAACAGTTTTTCAATGTGTTTTAAGGGTCAAATGATGGAAAATTGGTAATTGAAATGTAAATTAAGGGTTGTTTTTTATATGTTATGAATTAGATTTTCGTTTTTTTTAGTTTATATAATCATTTCTTAGATATCAATTATTGGTAAAAATGCTCTTCCAAAATACCGGTTAATTCACTAAGCGTGATAAATACACGGCGTGATAAACACTTCCAGGTAAAAATCGATAACCGAGACGAGATATCCAGTACAATAAGACGTTTATATAGGGCGTTTCTAGACCATTCTATTTGAAAGACCCTGTCTATTTGAAAGACCCTGATATCGTCAAGACAAACATTCTGATAAAGTTTCAACATGCTCAAGATAAAAATGCGGCCTCGAGAGTGTTAACAAGATTTTTCTTCAATTTGAAATAGTGACCTAGTTTTTGACCTCATATGGCCCAGTTACAAACATGTCCAAGCTTTGATGGAGATGAATGTTCTGATAAACTTTCATGAAGATAGGATTCAAAATGTAGCCTGTAGAGTGTTATCAAGGCAATTGCTGACGATGCCCAACGTACGACGGACACAATGTGATCACAATAACTCACCGTAAGCACTTCGTGCACAGGTGAGCTAAAAATGGTTTTTAACACATTCTTATGATGCATGTTTTGAAACACATGTATTTATTACAGTAATTGCACAATTTCAGCGCACTAAATGATGTGTTTAATGCTGTTACTTACAAGCACCTGATACACACATAGGATAATAAGATGAAACAACTTTAATGTGTTTTTAGTGCTTACTTTAGATCAGGGACTACTTATACGACTTAGTAGTCCCTGTTTACACGTTTTTCAGGAAATTATTTTGTTTTTTCAAAAATAATATATATACAATTATATGAATTGTTAAAAAATAAGAATGAAACAATCTGTCCTTATTTTAAGTTGTAAAAAAACAATAACAATATCCATAATATGTATATCCTCCTACAAGAATTTCATTAAAAACAGTTCATATATTACTTTGCTAACTGCATGATACTCTGTTTAGAAATGTATTAACTTTAATAAAGTGGATTATATGTTTGTGACTTGTGACATGCTTGCCAAATGGCTATATAGCAGAGTGCTAGGGAAGACAACTATAGACAACTATAGAAAACAAAACGAATGACTTGTGAAAATTTGACATGTCTTAGTGTTTGTGTCAAAATGTTGGATGAGTGATTTGAGTGTTAACTGTCAGATTTGTTTTATCTAGGATAGGATTAAACTTATATATCAGGAACCAGATTAGACACAGTCCATTCATTTTATATGCATAAACTTGATATGAAATCGATACAAATCAAGACATCTCTTTGAACATTATAAGAACGTTCAGAAATGTTGAGTTACTATTAGATGAGAGAAATCGACGTTATTTAATGCTGATATTGTAATGGTACTTTAATATAAGCGTCTGCTGCACATCTTATCAGGGACGAGTAAATAAAACATTTGAAATATAAATTACTTTTCAAATGTATCACAACTAAGTTCTAATTCGAAATCTGAAAATAAATAAAACTAGAAATATCACTGAAGGTGATGAATACCTTGCTGGTGCCTTGCAATATACATATGTATGAGAAATTCAAGGGGCCATAACTCATTTAGAAATAATTCCAGTGCAACACGCCGACCATATGCACAACTAGGCTTGGTATCAATCATTCTTGTGAAGTTATATTGAATTCTGACCAAGGGTTGCTGAGAAAGAAATAGTGTTCACAAGAAATGCCTATAGACCAACTATGTACTATGAGAAATTCAAGGTGCCATAACTCATTTAAAAATAATTCCAGTGCAACATGCCAACAATATGCACAACTAGACTTGGTATCAATCATTCTTGCGAAGTTATATTGAATTCTGACTAAGGGCTGCTGAGAAATAGTGTTCACAAGAAATGTCCAGACCGACAAACCGACCGACAAACCGACCGACCGACAAGCGTGACTCCTATATAGCCCCCATATACTACGTATCTGGGGGTATAAATATAGTTTCAGGCTAAATTTACCAACTAATATTTTGTTTACATTCAGTTGAAAACATTGTGTCATAAGGTGAAATTGCTGATATTGGGCACCTTTTGCCACAATGATTTCAAAAGTTGTCTGCTTCAGATGTGTCAAAAGGTTAATATTTAGTATTATTACCATTATCACATGTCCTGTCATCCCGGAGGAGATCACTGTAGAGTGGACACCCACAGGAATGGCCGTCTGGTGTAGGATGACAGAAATCACTGCAGCCTCCATTATTTGTTAAACAGGCAACATTGACTAAAAATGTAAAGTATAGAAATTATGATTTGACAATTTATCCTTTACAGTTTGCAGATGCAATTTGATGCAGCTGATGACTTTTGAAAACATTTGTCAAAATGAGGAAAAAGCTCATAATGAGCGATTTTTCAAAAATATTTTCATTTCTTCCCATTCATAAAGATTGTTTATATTTGTTCTAGATATTTTCAAAGTCGTCTGCTATAGATTAGATTAAATGAAAATTGTTGAAAACATTGCGTCTGCTGCAGATGTGTCAGTATGTTGGAGGATTAAGCCTTGCTTGTATAACCAACAGATACTGAAATTCCATACTTGATAGGACACAAATGAGGCTGGAGTACAAAAACATTTATGAGCTGCGGCTAGAAATAACATGTTTTGTCACATCTGCGTATAGTGAAGACTCAGGTGTACATGTACCTATGCATACTCATGGTTCTGCCTGAGTCATTACTCTCACATACATTCAAGAGTCATTGATGAAAAACAAGAGTTTTAGCATCTCTATATAATTTGCATATACCCCTGAATGTTAACCCTTTCTCACATACAACAATTCTGCAGCAGACGACTTTGAGAATATAAGCAGAAATTACTCAAATGATAATTTTTTACTTTTGTAAAAATATGTTCAACACTATTCCATTATTCAAACAGCTCATGATAGACTGTTTCAAGCTAAACAGTAGAAGTAGAAGTTAGCTGGTCTCTATATCACCAAATGTTGGATGAGAGCGCTTTGTAACGTTACTGTATGGAAATAGTTCCATCGTTAGCAGCACGTGAAAAAGATCCGAGTGCAATATCAATGTGTGCAATATCAACCCATGCAATATTAACCGATATTGAATCCTTTTACCAAATGGAAAGTAGAAGGAACAATATCAAAGTATACAATAATTTAAATATATTATTATTACCTAGAATGTACTGTATACTGAGCTTCACAACTAAATTCTACAGCAATGCTTTGTTGGCAACTTGCATAGTGTCATCAATGTTTACTATGCATCATTACATCATACTTATGTGACTTATTGTTAGATTTGAAAATTTGCACCAAACATATCCTTTGTGTTAATAGTGTAACTCTTGTATATAAACATACTTTTATATTGCAAATATTTTATAGTTCTACAGTGAAAATTGGGCCTGCGCTAATGTGTTATCTCTTTCAAAATATTATTATTATTATTATTATTATTATCATCCCATAATACATACTTGGTATTTGATCCGTCTTTCCTGATATATAGACATCTAAGTCTTGTACTGCACCAAGACTGTGTTCAGGTCCAAACTCTGTTTCATCCATAATGTTATCTACTTTAATCTTCTTTATTTTGCTGTAAAAAGACAAATTTAAACCTTTCCCATGAACAACAAATATGCAGCAGACATCTTTGAACAGATCTAAGCAAAGGCATGGAAAATATCTATAAATGAATGAGTAGAAATTGTACATGAGTTCAGTTTGTGAAAATGTTCTCAAAAGTTGAATGCTGCAGAGGCGTTACAAAGTCTCTATATGTGACAATGTGAAATTTATTATCCTTGTTGTGACAGCAAGCATTTGGCTCATGAAATGTGACATGGCATCAACTTTTCCTATGAAACAGTCCAAAGCAGCTTGCTTAACCCTTTTAAAAAGTTGATTGCTGCAGATGTGTCAAAATGCATAAACATCCATCCATAGAGCATCTGCTTTCATTGTAGAACCTGATCATCTTACATATAAAGAGCCTGACCAGTCTCTGCACTACTTCTAAATTATTCACAGAAACACATTAAGGAGGCATCGCTATGTAAAGGAGATCATTATAAAATTAGAATGTCAAAAAATCTAAGGAAGGTTATTCAAGAGCACACAGCCCATTGTGCATCGTCAGACACACAGTTATTGACTCCGCTCTGCTCCAACATCACCCGAGGGATTTTTCATTGCTGTTTCGCGAGATAGGCAATATTGTTTCTGATTGGATGCAGCACAACATTGTACTGAGCCAAACAGCCAATCAGATCCCTCGAAATAAAACTGTTATAGGTTCACTTCAACAAGAGGACCAAGATGGCCCTAAATAGATCACCTGAATATTTTTAAAGTGTTTACCTAAATGAGTTTATGTAAAACAAGTGATCACCAGGGTGAGGCCATTTTTGACACCAGGGCTATAATTTGACCAATCTTAGTAGAGGTCCACTAGATGAAGTTACAAGTATAATATTATGTAAAACAAGTGACCCGGGTAGGGGCCATTTTTTACCCAATGGCTATAATTTGAACAATCTTGGTAGACGTCAACTAGATGAAGCTAAGCCAGGACATTTTACCTTCAGACAAGAAGTTTTTTAAAGTTTCTCCTTATACGATTCTTCGTAAAACATGTGACCCCCGAGTTGGGGTCATTATTGACCCCATGGCTATAATTTGAACAATCTTGGTAGAGGTCCACTAGATGAAGCTACATACCAAATATCAAAGGCCTGGGCCATCTACTTTTAGACAAGAAGATTTTTAAAAAAAAAATCCCTATACAAGTCTCTGTAAAGCAAATGACCCCTGGGGAGGGGCCATTTTTACCCCAGGGCTATAATTAGAACAATCCTGGTAGAGGTCCACTAGATGAAGCTACATACCAAATATCAAAGGCCTTGACTTTCTACTTTTAGACAAGAAGAATTTTAAAGTTTTTCCGTATACGAGTCTATGTAAAACAAGTGACCCTCCGGGAGTGGTCATTTTCGACCCAAGGGCTATAATTTGAACAATCTTGGTAGAGGTCCACTAGATGAAGCTAGACACTAAATATCAAAGGCGTGGGCCATCTTCTTTTGGACAAGAAGAATTTTTAAGTTACTTCCCTATACGAGTCTATGTAAAACAAGTGACCCCAAGGGAGGGGTCATTTTTTACCCCAGGGCTATATAATTTGAACAATTTTGGTAGAGGTCCACTCTAGATGAAGCTACATACCAAATATCAAAGGCCTGGGCCCTCTAATTTTAGACAAGAAGATTTTTTAAGTTTTGGTTAATTTTCCCTTTTTTGTTGCCGTGGCAACCAGAGTTCTAAATGGAATTTTAATCTTTGAACAATTTTGAAAGAGGGCCACCTAAGGAACATTCCTGTGAAGTTTTGTTGAAATTGGTCCTGTGGTTGAGGGGGAGATGATGTTTAAAGCTAAAAGTTAACGACGGACAATGACGGACGGCGGACGATGGACAGAAAGTGATCAGAATAGCTCACCTTGAGCCTTTGGCTCTGGGTGATCTAAAATGTGAAACTCATGTGAAATTGACCTTACCTTTGAGTGTGAAATGTTTAAAATTGACAAGTTGCATGGGTTCCAGAAATATGTATATTGATAAGATGAAGAGATGTGTTTTTATCAGTGAAGAAAGGCGATGGTATCTCTCTATAAGCATTGAATAAAATTGAAATCATTTAACCCTTTCCCTCATACGACAAATCTGCAGCAGACGACTTTGAACGTATTTTGTCAAAACATAGAAAATCTCCATAATTGAATGGATAACCTATGACAAAAAGTGGAAAACATTGTGGCAAAAGGATAAATTGCACGTTTTGTGCAATTTCTTCTTTTGTCACTATGTTTTCAAAAAGCAGTCTGCTGCAGAGGCATCAGAAAGCATCTATATGAGGGAAAGTGTTAAATCATTGTTGCAACAGGAGAAATAGCTGATAATGCGCAGTTTCTTTTCTTGTCTTTTCTTGTCAGAATATTTTCAATAGTCATTTACTTCATAGGCACCAGAGAGTATCTGCATGTTGGAAAGGGTTAAAAACATTTGGGTATTTATTCTGTTGCAAAGCTATTAGAAAACGTCTTTATGTGAGATAGGGTTAAGAATGTTCAAAGAAACATTTATGCTGCCTGCTTATATGTTAGTAAGTGGTAGAATGAAGATCAGCGTGATAAACGGAGTGATAGTCAACAGAGAAGTGATCCCTAGATGTGCCCCAGTCCATACAGAGGGATAAACGGATTGATAGTCAACAGAGAAATGATCCCTAGATGTGTCCCAGTCAATACAGAGGGATCAACAGAGAAGTGTTCATAGATGTGTCCCAGTCCATACAGAGGGATAAACGGATTGATAGTCAACAGAGAAACGATCCCTAAATGTGTCCCAGTCCATACAGAGGGATAAATGGATTGATAGTCAACAGAGAAATTATCCCTAAATGTGTCCCAGTCCATACAGAGGGATAACAGATTGATAGTCAACAGTAAAATGATCCCTAAATGTGTCCCAGTCCATACAGAGGGATAAACAGTTTGATAGTCAACAGAGAAGTGATCCCTAAATGTGTCCCAGTCCATACAGAGGGATAAACGGATTGATAGTCAACAGAGAAATGATCCCTAGATGTGCCCAGTCCAAACAGAGGGATAAACGGATTGATAGTCAACAGAGAAGTGATCCCTAGATGTGTCCCAGTCCGTACAGAGGGATAAACGGATTGATAGTCAACAGAGAAGTGATCCCTAGATGTGTCCCAGTCCATACAGAGGGATAAACGGATTGATAGTCAACAGAGAAGTGATCCCTAGATGCGTCCCAGTCCATACAGAGGGATAGACGAATTGATAGTCAACAAAGAAGTGATCCCTAGATGTGTCCCAATCCATACAGAGGGATAAACGGATTGATAGTCGGCAGAGAAGTGATCCCTAGATGTGCCCCAGTCCATACAGAGGGATAGACGGATTGATAGTCAACAAAGAAGTGATACCTAGATGTGTCCCAATCCATACGGAGGGATAAACGGATTGATAGTCGCTAGAGGAGTGATCCCTTGATGTGCCCCAGTCCATACAGAGGGATAAACGGATTGATAGTCAACAGAGAAGGGATCCCTAGATGTGTCCTAGTCCATACAGAGGGATAAACGGATTGATAGTCAACACAGAAGTGATCCCTAGATGTGTCCCAGTCAATACAGAGGATAAACAGATTGATAGTCAACAGAGAAATGATCCCTAGATTTGCCCAGTCCATACAGAGGGATAAACGAATTGATAGTCAACAGAGAAGTGATCCCTAGATGTGTCCCAGTCCATACAGAGGGATAAACGGATTGATAGTCAACACAGAAATGATCCCTGGATGTGTCCCAGTCCATACAGAGGGATAGACGGATTGATAGTCAACAGAGAATTGATCCCTAGATGTGTCCCAGTCCATACAGAGGGATAAACGGATTGATAGTCAACACAGAAATGATCCCTAGATGTGTCCCCGTCAATACAGAGGGATAAACGGATTGATAGTCAACATGGAAGTGATCCCTAGATGTGTCCCAGTCAATACAGAGGGATAAACAGATTGATAGTCAACAGAGAAGTGATCCCCCGATGTGTCCCAGTCAATACAGAGGGATAAACGGATTGATAGTCAACAGAGAAGTTATCCCTAGATGTGTCCCAGTCCATACAGAGGGTTAAACGGATTGATAGTCGGCAGAGAAGTGATCCCTAGATGAGTCCCAGTCCATACAGAGGGTTAAACGGATTGATAGTCGGCAGAGAAGAGATCCCTATATGTATCCTAGTCAAAACAGGCAACATAAAACGAACATAACTCGCTAAGTACAAATTACTACTGAGCAAACTGTCCTGTTCCAACATTTTTCTAGGAATCCCATTGGGCAGATATTCTGACCCTTTCCCAATTGTAAAAGTCTAAAAAATCATGCAGAATTCCCAAATTAGTCATGTTAACCCTGTTGTTTTTTTATTCCCAAATAAACAATAATAGCGATTAATTTTCCCAAACACAGGACCAAAATGCCTAGAAAAAGTCCTGATTTCCAAAGTGATATGCTGTAGAATATGAGGACAGCAGTTTTGTATACATACATATTATTCCATCCACTATAATACAGATATCCGTCAACAAATTTCAAGCCCATCGGATGTGATCCAACATCTTTTAGGATCTCGACAACATTTTGTCCGTCTAGGTCACATGACTTAATTGTGTCGTGAAAACCATCTGTCCAAAATAATCGATCATCTGCAATGACAAAATGTATGACGTTACTTTTTACATTTTCTTATACATTTATTTTGACTATTTCTCTGGAAATTGGAACCTGCCAAGTTCCAGATCAGTGTGAACCTTCTTGCAGTATGATCAGGGTCGATTTTGTTCGCCATCAAGTGGTACAAACATTCTAGAAATGGTTCATGAAAAGAGAGACCAAAAGCCAACAATACAAGACTAGTGTGCCACTTGATCGTCATTGCCATTATCTTTTCCCACATACAAAAACTCTGCAAATCACATCTCGGCAAAGATATGAAAAATATCATTAAAGTGTCATTATTGACATATAATAGTGGCAAAAAGAAAAAAAAATCCCAGGATTCTAGAACTAAAATATACTCTACATTCCTGTTTTTGCAAAGATAATTTCAAAGATGTCTGCTGCAAATTTGTTGAATGTTCCAAAGAATTAGAGTGATTAGAATTATATTACAAGAAGGCCATGATTGCAATGTGATTTGTCATGTCAACCACAATAACTCATTTTGTTTTTCATCCAGTCAACATGGCTATTTACAACCAAAGGAACATTTCTACAAAATTATTTGAAAACCGACCAGATACTTTCAGAAGAAGATTTTATAGTATTCACTAAAGCAATATTTGGCAAAGCAGCCACACCCCTGGCGGCCAGGCTTTTTGACCAATTAACATGGCTTGAAGGAATCTGATAGAGGATCACCCAAGGAACATTTCTACAAATATATTAGAAAATCGGCCAGATATTTCCAGAAGAAGTTTCACTATGATAACCATTTTAGGCAAAACAGCGCCATGTTTTCGACCAATCATGATGGCTTGAAGAAAATCTGATACAGCATCAACCAAGGACCATTTCTACAAATATTTTAGAAAATCTGCCAGATCTTTTCAGAAAAAGATATTTAAAGTTTTTACTAGGTATATCCATATTCGGCAAAACAGCCAGGTTTTTTTCGACCAATCATCATGGCCTGAAGGAATCTGAAAGAGGATCACCCAGATACTTTCAGAAACAGATTCACTATAGCCATATACGGCAAAACTGCCCCGCCCCCTGGTCGCCATGTTTTTCGACCATCAACTTGGCTTGATGGAATCTACTAGAGGGTCACCCAAGGCTCATTTCTACAAAATTATTTGCAAATCTGCCAGATACAATCAAAGGAATTTTTCACGAAAGCCATAAAAGGCAAAACAGCCCCACCTTGTAATGTTTTTCAACTGATTATCATGGCTTGAAGAAAACTGATAGAGGTCCACTGTAGACTATTTTTCTTAATTTGATTTGAAATTCGGGCAACCGGTTTTGGAGGCGAAATCTAAAAAAATGTTTCTGTTGGCATGGAAACCAGAATTCTGCATGGATCCAAAACATTTGGAGAAATTTTGGTTAGGACATTGAGAGGATGCTTGCTCTGAAGTTTCATCCAAATTGACCCATTTGTTACAGACGAGAAAATATTGACATAGGACGATAGCAAAAACTCAACTTGAACACTTCATGATCAGGTGAGCTAAAAAGTGAATCTGTTTGCAATATATGATGTTTTTCAAATGGAAAAACAATTTTTTATATCCATATATCATCATTCTATGCTTTAAATTGCCAGTTTATGTAAACCGGTAAATTAATATGTTTTATTTTTGCATATTTTTATTTTTATAAAACAAATTATCTATGAAAATACTACTAAACTAGAAACAAATTTGTATTGTTTTGCTTATTTTTTTACCTTCAGTAATATTTGGAATCTTGTTCCTTTGATAATGAAAAATAAATTGCAACCCCAAAAGTCCTATAACAGTCCACCAGTTACCAACAACTCTAGATATATGAAGTTTTTAACCCTTTCCCTCATATAGACGCTTTCTTACGCCTCTGCAGCAGACAGCTTTTAGAATAACGTTCAAAGTCGTCTGCTGCAGAATTGTCGTATGAGGGAAAGGGTTAATGTCCAATCAATGTTTTCTAAAACCATTAACCCTGTCCCTTATACAGATGCTCTCTGACGCATCTACCGCAGACGGCTTTTCAAAATATTGTGGCAAAAGGAGGAGTTGCCCATAATGAGCAACATCTCAATTTGCCACAATGTTATTCAACTCTTTTCGAAAACTAAACCTCTCTATATGGATATTTTCCATATTTTCTTCCAGATGATTTCAAAGTTGTCTACTTTTGTCACAATGTTTTTCAAAAGTCGCCTGTTTACTAACATATCTATAATTTATAAAGATTTTTCATGTTTTTGCCAATACATGAATATGTTTTCAAGGACTTATGCTGCAGATTTGTTGTATAGTTATGTAAAGTTAATTGTTTGTAAAGTGTTTGTTTATTATGATGTCACACCAGCTATTTCTGACTAGCGAGACATTTTGTCATGAACACATTTTTACTACCCGGGCTTATCTTAATACCAGCTTTGGTTCAATTAGTTGGCCATCAGAACAGACCCCACTGTCCCCTCTGGGATGCAGAAGTGGATCAGCATGCAGCCTTAACCACTAGGCTATTGGGATGATAGTGTGTGGGAGAGGCAGTCAGTCAGTAGGCAGTCAGATAAAACATACTTATATAATCTATAGCCAGTCCATTTGGCCAATAAGCGTCCTCAATTTCAAGGTCAACATAATCACTTCCATCCATATTCAAACGGTATAGTCCTGGAAAATCTCCATGGTCTGTGAAAAACAGGTACCTGGAAATATACATTTTGGATAATATTACTTTTATAACTTGGAGATGTTCTGAGAAACTATTGTAACTTATGTAGAAACTTGAAAAAGTCATTTTGATTTAGTTGGAACCATTGTGGTAGAAGGAGAAATTGTTCTTTGTTCCACCATGTTTGCAGTTTGATGCATATGCAGAAAATATCTTTTAAACATTAAAGCAAATGCAGACATAATTAAGATTCTATAAAGAAGAAAATTATAATACCGTTTAATTTCCAGATGTTATTCTTTTGTTCCTCAATATGTTTTAAAAACAGATGAATATAATAAACAAGAGGACCATGATGGACCTATACTTCACACTTCATAACATGTACATATAAGAAAAAAATCCCTGCACCCTGGTGGCCATGCTTATCAACAATTATCAGAACAATCTTAGTACATGTAATGGGTGACTCAAGGAACATTTACTTCATATTCGTTTTAAATCCACCCCTTACTTTTGATTTTTTTTTGTAGAGGGTCACACACGGAACATTTTTGGCAAATTATTTTCAATACCTCTGGACAAGAAGATTTTTGAATAGGAACCTCTTATGGAACATTTATGTGAAAATATCTTGAAATTGGAGAATCGGTTTATAAAATGATGTTGTTTGTAAGAAAATGTGAATGGATGATGATTGATGACAATAGCTCACCCCGCCCTTCGTGTTAAGGTGAGCCAAAAATAAGCACTAACCCTTTGGTAGGATGTAGTACAATAGCACGTGGTAAGTGTGCACCTGTGTAGATAATAGAGTGTTGTCCCTGCATATCAAGAGTTCCAATAAAACTGTCATAGAAGTAGGAAGCCCAAACACTGTGTGCCGAGTAATAGACAAGCTTGGATGATGGGTCATAGGCAAATCTATCTGGGTAACTGTATGCTGAAAGGAATCATTATAGTATATAATTGCAGAGTTAAGTATTTTGTCTGACAACCAGTCCCTCTTTTGAGAACCCACTTACATCAGTTCTGCACAGGGTGACTCCAATATACCTCACTTCAAACCTCGTTTGTCGGGGGGGGGGGGGGGTATAATAATAACTTGACATATCACAACATAAGGCAGCTGTGGCATTCCATACTCTAAGATCTAACGTTCATAGCTATTTACGCTGGATGAGATTTCATTTAAAGATTGTTCTACACTAATCTCACAAAGCCATCTTGTGCAGCGAAGCATAATGATTTGAACAAATCTAGTAGAGGTTCACTATATAAACATTGATCTTAATTTGTTTTAAAATAAGGCCCTTGGTTTAGTAGATTTTGTATCAAAATATTTCTAATTTTTATCTGATCGTCATCTTTTCAGTGGAGCGGAATGGTTTGGACAATTTTGGTAGAGAGCATTTGAAGGAACATTCATATGAATTCATTTTGATATTTGGTCAGCGTTTAAGAAGGAGATCAATTTCTACCTCTATCAGCAATTCTTGCAAGGAAGCGGAACAGTTTGAACAATTTTGGTAGAGGGCCACCTAAAGGAACATTCTTGTGAGGTTTTTATTAAATCAGACCAGTAGTTTCAGAGAAGATTCAAACAAACTATGGATGGTGAATATCGGATCTCTATTATACACCTTGAGCACTACAAGCTGAGGTGAACTAATACTGGCATAATAGGGACATGAGAGTTAAAAATCGTTGGTAGAATAGATTATTAACCCTATAACATACAATACTCCTGTAGCAGACAACTTTGAACACTTTTGAAAAAATATGGTAACTCTTCATACATGACAACACAATTATTGAAAAGGAGAAAATGCTAATCATGAGCAATTTCTCCTTTCGCCATACTGTTTTCAAAGAAGGTCTGCTTCAGATGTGTCAAAATGGATCTTTAAGTGGGAAAGCGTTGAAATAAGCAGCAATGTTTATACTCAGGAAGCCGAGCCCCGGTAGCTCAGTTGGTAGCGACACGGGCTGTCAATCCAGGGGTTGTGAGTTCGAATCCCGGCTCGGCCAACTTTCTTTCCGACGATTGACAAAAGTCAATGCGACGTGCGTCATTCGTCTTCCACCAATGGGCTAAGTTTATGTGGAAAAGCAGCCAGTTGCTTGGTAAGATTGTTGTGTGGAGTACTGGTGTTAGAAAACCAGGAAATGCATGAGTAGGTGAACTGGCCGCCGTGATATGACTGAGAAATTGTTAAAAACGGCGTTGCAGAATTGTTGTATGAGGGAAAGGGTTAAGCAAAATTGTTCATGCTCAGGAAAAAGGGCAAGTATGCTCAAGAGATAACACTCATTGGAAAATTAACCCAAAAGTATCAGAAAATGTAACATTAACCCTTTCACCAAAACAACAAATCTCCAGCTGATTACTTTAAGAACATGGTTAAAATATGGAAGATCTTGAAAAGTATAAGTATAATTTTTGAAAGAATTGAAAACATTGAACAAATGGAGACATTACTAATTATGTGCAATTTCTCTTTTAGTCACAATGTTATGAAAACTGATTTGCTGCAGGGGCACCAGAAAGTGTCAGTATGTGTGAAAGGGATACCCAACATTGTTTATATAGATATATATATACTCAGAACAAGAGGATCATTATATATGGTCCTATGTCCCGCACCTGTTTTAATCAAACTTAAATAGTTTTCAAACTTTTAACTCTCTACATATGAAAAAAGAAGCCAAGCATTGGAATAATGTGAACAATCTCTAAAGAAAATCACCTAACGAACCTTTAATTGTTCGAAATTATTTTCAAAATAGGCCAGTACCTTAGGTCAAGAAGATTTTTTTAGTTTTCACTATACAAACATATTAGGAAAAGAAGCCCATGCAACCCCTGACGGCCAAGTTTTTCAATGGATTGGATTAATATCCACAATTTTAGAAGAAGGACCCAAGAAACATTTGTGCCATTTATTTTTTAATCTGACCACTACAAGAATAGTTTTAAGGTTTTTACTATATATATATAATTTTATATAGTTATATGAAAAACAAGCACATCCTCTGGTGGCCATGTTTTTCATCAGATCAACATAATTTCAAAAATCTTGGGCCACATTATTTCAAATCTGGCCAGTAGAAGAAGATTTTTAAGGTTAACACTATATGTATATGGAAAACAAGCCCATCCTCTGGTGGCAATTTTTTTCATCGTCTCGGAATAATTTCAACAATCTCAGAAGAGGGTCACCAAAAGAACATGTGTGCCAAATTATTTGCTAATGAGGCCAGTACTTTTGGAAAGGATGATTTTCTAAGTTAAAGATTTACATATAAAGAAAACAAGCTCCACCGCCTGGTAGCCATGTTTTGTAAGGTATCAGAGTAATTTGAACAGTCTTGGTAGATGGTTCCCCTGTAAAAAATATTTTTCAAATCGGGCCAGCATTTTTAGAAAAGAACATTTTTAAATGTTTGGCATTTTCCCCATTTTCTGATTTAGCAGCAACCAAACTTCAACATGGAATAAAATTCTTTGAACAACTATGAAAGAGGACCACCTAGGAACATTTCTGTGAAATTATTTTGAAATTAGTCCATGGGTTTAGAAGGAGAAGTTGTTTGCAGAATATTATGAAGGTACAGACAGACGATGAATCTATTTATTGATAACACAAATATTATCTAGTTAACCAGTTATTATGTTACATATAAAGTGGAATTCGCAAACCATAAATAGATAACCTGTTAGTGTTTACAGCATGAAAAGGTAACGGGTGGCAGTCCTGGGAACTTTCAAGCCTTTTTAGTCTTACATTTAAAGATAGTTAAATAAGTGGTAACATGAATCTTATCTAGTTAACCAGTTATTATGTCACTTATTAAGTGGAATTCGCAAACCGTAACAAGACAATATATGTTAATATTGTACAAATCATTAACAGGTTATCTTATGGCAGTAATATGACACATTAAAAAAGATATACATTAAATCAGAAAAAGTTACATAAACTATAAAACTAACAATCTACTGATCTGAATTCAGAGGTGCCATTGAGATAGATTCCCACAATGTCTCCTAAAGCGTTGTTGGTTGTGTAAATCATCTTCTGGTTCCAGTCATACATGATACCAGTCGGAGTATTCAGCTTTGGTGCCCTGTAATGATGGATTACCCTTTAACCTTTACCACATACAGCAAATCTGCAGCAGACAACTTCTTTAAAAAAAATCTTTTTAAATGAAAGTATAATAATTGAATGGAAATTAACCCTTTCCCTCATACGACAATTCTGCAGCAGACGACTTTGAACACATTTTGTCAAAAATTAGAAAATCTCTGTAATTGGATGGATACCCTTTGGCTAAAAGTGGAAAACATTGTGTCAAAAGGAGAAATTGCTCGTTTTGAGCAATTTCTTCTTTTGTAACTATGTTTTCAAAAAGCTGTCTGCTACAGAGGCGTCAGAAAGCATCTATATGAGGGAAAGGGTTAAAACTTTGTGGCAACAGGGGAAATTGCTCAAAACGTGTCTATATGTTCGAAAAGCTTACCTGATATTTACAACTTTTGATGCACTAGGCAGTAAATGTTTTGAAAAAACTAAGTGGAAACAAGAATAAACTGCTAAGTAACAAGAGCAACTTCTTCTTTTTTCCCCCAGAATGTTTTCAAAAATCATAATTCCAAATGTTTAGATATCACAATTATTTTCTCAGATGTTTTAAAAGTAGATGCTTCTTAAATGTCATATCAAGTGCATGTAAATCTTATTATAGTCCTATTCATTATATGTCACTATAAGACTTTTCAAGTTAACATAGAAAGTATAATACAATAATGTACTTTGATGAAATGGAAAACAATTATTAAATGGAAAGTAGGATTTAAACACGTTTCCACATACAGAAGCTTTCTAACGCTTCTGCAGCAGATGACTTTTGAAAACATGGTGGTAGAAGGAGGAATTTTTCCTTTTGTTACAATGTTTTCAATAACTAAACTTTCCCCTAATACATATATTTTCCATAAAATGGCCTAGCTGTTTTCAGTTGTATGCTGAAGATATATGGTATGAGGGAAAGGGTTAATACATACTGGCATCATGGAGATATTTGTTTCTGACAATATTTGCTGAATGTTTTGTTGCAGAGGCGTCAAAAATGGAGAAGATTAAATATAATCAATTACTAAGTTATCATTAATTTTTATTTTAAAGAGAACTTTTCATCGATTGCCATAATATTTTTAACTTTATTTAATATTTATACTTTCAGTCTTACAGTTTTAAAGATGCTCATCAAGATGGTTTCAATGTTATCTTCTGCATAATGATTTGGTCTATGTCGGAAAGAGATAATCTGCCATACAACTTTGAGAGTTCTAAACTTCATGAATCTTACATGCCAGTTACAAACTTGCGATGATGCACTAATGTATTATATCTCAGACAGACACTTTTCCCCTTCTTTATAACAGACCACTTTTGAAAACTGTGTCACAGTGCTAACCGAGCAATGTCATATTTAGCCACAATGTTTTAAACTATATTATAATATTGTTACTCATACATAGAGATTGTCCATACTTTGCCAAGATGTATTCAAACTCAATTCCTTCAGAATTTTGTTTCAAAAAAGGGTTTAAGTTGATCTACTTACTTAATTCCAATTACTTGCATTGAATCATTCAGGTCAATTTGAAAAATCGCATTATATGATTCATCAGTGATCAAAATGAAGTTATCCTGAACTGGAGCTGGAAAACAAACAGATTCATATTTATTACGTACTTTCCAGTGAATTTTGAATATTTTTTATATTTTGAGCTTATCTGAGCACAAAGTAGTGGGAAGAGAGCTATTGTGAACACACACCATCTGTCCGTCTGTCTGTCTGTTCTCGTATTTTGACAATACAATGATATAAACATGTAACAGTAGATTGTATCCTGATAAACTCACTAGCTGTTTCAGATGGTGTGTTTTACCAAGTGATAAGTTCTGCTCCCTGGTGGCCATTTTTTTCAATGTATCAAATGACTTAAACAATCTCAAAAGAGGGTCACCCAAGGAAAATCAAATACATTTCAAATCGTGCCATTTCTTTTGGACACGGAGATTTTTAAGTTTTCACCATTTATACATAATCAGGAAAACAAGCCCCGCCCCCTGGTGGCTATGTTTTTCAATAGCTTAAAAGCTTATAAGAAGTGTCGTTTAGTGATATGCTGTTTTTAACCCTTTCCCACCAGAAGACGCATGTGATGCATCTGTAGACAATGTTGTTGCAAGAGAAGAAATTTCTTTCTTATTTTAAGATTTTTTTCCTTTTGCCACAATATTTTCAACTCTTTTCATTAACGATATTTTTATTAGTCGCCGGGCAGAAGCCCGCGACTTCTATTTTTAATTACTTTTCGGGAATGACATGGGAGGAGAGTTATTATTAGAAAATAACAAATTAAGATGTCTTGAACATATTACAATTGTGATTGTTTAAAAACACTTAGTTATGACACATCTAAAATGAAAAAATTAATCCATGTTTGTATGTATTTGCAGTTTCTTTATTTTGACTCGCATTTATGTTTTTCTGTCTTATTTACGAAGACAAAAGAGTCCCTGCTAGACTTGCTGCAGACTGTTATGTGTCAATATCGAGATACAAATCAAGTCGAATTCTCCTTTTTGTAGCAATTTTAACTTACTGAATGTTATTTTCATGTTCAAAGAGATGTCTTGATTAATGTAGAATTCATTTAATAATGTTAATCCATGAATATCTAAAATAAGAACTGTTTCTAAGCTAAATATGTTGATCAAGTGACTACTGAATACCGACTGCGTAGATAAATCTCCTTTGCAGAGAGCCGTTCTTTACAATCACTTACAAATAGCTAATTACAGGTGATTTAAAATGTTTATTTGGTTCGAAACAAATGGCGAAAAGAACAAACTGAGATAAAACTTGTTTTAATACAAAAATTGCTTTGAATGAACACTCTCTGCCCATAAAGAGAGTGTAAAAAACGATAATTATGCGAAGAAGAAACGAATCGGGTCTTTCGTATAAAATTATTTCGTCCTTGACACTTTTAAATTTGTCATTAGATTCCCTACAGGCATTTTGCTTGCAATCTGCATATTGTTATGTATCATTAACACACTCATCATTATATCATTTTAAAACATACTCTCTGCCTATAAAGAGAGTGTAAAGAACGACAACTATGCGAAGAAGAAACGAATTGGGTCTTTCGTACAAAATTATTTCGTCCTTGACAATTTTAAATGTGTTATTAGATTCCCTACATGCATATTGCTTGCAATCTGCATATTGTTATGCATCATTGACACAAGGGCACTCATCATTATATAATCTTAAAACAATAGTAGACTAATGATTGTCAAGATTACTCATTTCCTGTTTATGATCAATAATTAGTTTTTTTCAACTACTATAATGTAAGTGTTATGCATAACTGCAGTATGGATTTCCGGCGACATTGATGCGTTGCATCAACTTTCTCTTGTTGAGAGAGATTTTCTAATTGCTGCCTAGATATTTTCTACGATTGTTGAAGAGTCAACTCCTTGTAATTCCCCTTCCCCCTCTCCCACCCAAATTGTGTTATGATATGATATTAGCAGTAACCCATTTGGTACTCTTCCATCACTCTGATGATTGCCAGGTTAATATTGGCTTTATTTCTATTTAAAAGATTGGCTTACTTACTTGATTCACAATGAGTAGCATTAATAGCGTTGAATCCCATAAAGCAGGCACATACAGCCTTACTGGTGTCAGTGCTGTTCGTGTAACATATCTGTTCACATCCACCATTAAAATCCACACTTGTACGTCCACAGGGATCTGAAAGGTAACGGCATAGTAGATTAACTATTTCATGCATACAACAAATCTGCAGTGGAAGAATTTGAAAACATCTAAGCAAAAACATGGAAACTATCTAAAATTGAAACAAAAGGACCTTGATGGTCCTATATCGCTCACCAGATTTAATAGAACTAACATAGCTTTCAATGTTTATTAAATTCTTTTCTATTTGAACCAATCCAAAAATCACAGGAGTGAACGATGACCATGCAGTCACGTGATCAGACCTCAGAATGTAAATAAAGGTTAATTAAAGAAAATAACAGCTATTAAGTGATATTGAGGCATATTTCTTAAATCATATGTTGTGTATTTTTGTAATATACAAGGATTTAGTGAAGACGTAGTTATTAAGGATTATCGGCGTTGTTAGAAAATTCAATTGTTCGCAACAAAGCCTGATAAGCCAATATGGCTTCTGCAAACAAACCCACTTCTCTACTTCCACTCACGGAAGTAGGTGATTGACAGAGTGCATTCAAACTCAATTTACATGAAAATACGTCAATAGAAGTGGCCACTCTGCAGGTTAATCGGTCTCAGACCGCATGAATGGCAGACATTTTTTGAAAATGCTGGAGTGGCCCCTTCGAGGGCCCCAGTAAGAGAGTGGAACAACTGCACACTAGTGATATATAGCACTGAGTTGCATCATGGGATTGCGCACAGGAAGTCGATTCTTCCAGATGTAAGCAAGGACAAAGTGAGTAAGCATCTTTCAGTGCCAAATTCAGCAAAACCAGGAGCTGATTATGCAGCAGCAGAAAGGTTTCATGACACTTATAGGAAAAGTGGACAAGCTAACGAGGATAGTCTCGCCATCAACACACAATGATAAGTCGTTTGAAATTGTTTCCCACAATGATGAGGACAAATTCGACGACCCTCAGTATGTGTGAAAAAGAGCAAGAAGAATTGAGCAAAACCCTCTAGATACTTTTGAAAATGGGTGGGGACTTCGAAAGGCTGGGTAGTTTTGGGGAAAAGATTGACCATAGCTTGGTAGACATGGTTGATTTACGCATAAGGCAACCTATTGATAGAAAGCTTGCAGGAAGTCTGTGCGAAAACCAGTTGCGACCCAAAACCTGCCAATACCTTACTGTTCCAAAGGTCAACACATATATTTGGTTGAGTTCCTCCCTGTATAAGAATATTAAGGACAAAAAAGTTACAAGTCATCCATGGCTATTTTACCGCAGGTCTTACACCATTAGTTAATTAATGGATAGCCTCCTCAAAACGAATCAGTGCACAGAATTCAAGTCCGCTAAAGATGAACTTCAAATGCTTGCCTTTGCACATAGAGATATTACTTACCTTAGCACATCTGTCACTCGAGTTAAAAAATAAACTTATCGCCAGCAGAAAAGTAACAACTATATGAGGGATAACCAGGGATATATAATCGGAAACAAATACCAACAATCCCAAATAAAACAAAAACAGTCAATGAGTGATAATTTGTTATCGAAAAAGAGCCGGCAGAGTCAAAAATCAAACAGACAATACAGAAAGTAGATTTGGCAGATAGAAATATACCAGTAAGTTCAATTTTCCAAAAGTAAAGTAAATGGCTGTTATCAATCATGAGCGAACAAATTATAAATATATTCTAGACGTCGTTCGGTATGGTTATGAGCTAGAATCAAAACCTGTGGCTAGCATCCAAACACCTGTAGGTCTTGAGAAACAAGAGGCCCAAGAGGGCCAGTATCGCTGCCCTGCCATTAGGCAAAAATCAACTCTTCAACTTCATGTTTTTTGACCAATCAACATGGCTTGAAGGAATCTGATAGAGGGTCACCCAAGGAACATTTCTACAAAACTTTCTGAAAATCAGCCTAACACTTTCGAGGAGAAGACTTTTTAAGTTTTCACTACAGCCATATAAGGCAAAATAGCCTCGCCCTCTCATGGCCATGTTTTTCTACTAATCAACATGGCTTGAAGGAGCAGCTTTTTTAAGTTTCCACTATAGCCATATAAGGCAAAATAGCCCCGCCCCCTAGCGGCCTTGTTTTTCCACCAATCAACTTGGCTTGAAGGAATCTGATAAAGCGAGCCCCCAGAAACATTTCTACAAAATTGTTTGAAAACTGACCAAACTCTTTCGGAGGAGAAGATTTTTTAAGTTTTTACTATAGCCATATAAGGCAAAATAGCCCCGCCCCCTGGCGGCCATGTTTTTCGTCCAATCAACTTGCTCGAAGGAATCTGATAGAGGGTCACCCAAGGAACATTTCTACAAAATGATTTTGAATCGGCCAGACACTTTCGGAGGAGAATATTTTTTATGTTTACATTATTTCTCTTCTTTCGGTTGCCATGGAAACCAGAATTTTGCATAAATCCAAACATTTGAAGGACTTCATGAGAGGACATTGAAAGGAGCTTCCTATGAAGTTTCATCCTAATTAGCCCAGTGGTTAGGGAGGAGAAGTCGTTTGAAGCAAACAGTTAACGGACACACGCAGGCACAACGGACAATTGGCCATGACATAAGCTCGATTGGCTTTCAGCCAGTTGAGCTAAAAATGAATGGAAATATGGACACATTTCGCTTCAAAATGGTAACTTTAAAATCAGCTCTTAATTTAGTGAAGAAAGGTATATATTTCACAACAAGGGCCCAAGAGGGCCAGTATCGCTCCACTGCCATTAGGCAAAAATTAACTATCCAAACAGCCCCGCCCCTTGATTGCCATGTTTTTTGACTAATCAACATGGCTTGAAGATATCTGATAGAGGGTCACATAAAGAAGATTACTACAACATTATTTGAAAATAAGCCTGCTTTCGGAGGAGAAGACTTTTTAAGTTTTCACTAAAGCCATATAAGGCAAAATAGCCCCGCCCTCTGGTGGCCATGTTTTTCAACCTATCAACATCGCTTGAAGGAATTTGATAGATGGTCTCCCAAGGAATATTTCTACAAAATTATTTGAAAATTGGCCTGACACTTTTGGAGAAGAAGATTTTTTAAGTTTCCACTATAACCATATTAGGCAAAAAAGCCCTGATCCCTGGCGGCCATGTTTTTAGACCAATCAACTTGGCTTGAAGGAATCTGATAGAGGGTCTCCCAAGGAATATTTCTACACAAAAAATATGAAAATTGACAAAACTCTTTCGGAGGTGAATTTTTTTGAAGTTTTCACTATATCTATATAAGGCAAAACAGCCCCGCCGCCTGGCGACCATGTTTTTCGACCAATCAACATGGCTTGAAGAAATCTGATAGAGGGTCACCCAAGGAACATTTCTACAAAATTATTTAACTTATTTGGCTTAGTGTTTATGGAGAAGAAGTCGTTTGAAGGCAAAAAGTTAACGCACACACGCACGCACAATTCGCCATGACATTAGCCCGACTGGCTTTCAGCCAGTGCAGCTAAAAATGGGCCTGACACTTTTGGAGGAGAAGATGTTTTGAGTTTACACTATTCATTTCTTTCGGTTGCTATGGAAACCAGAATTTTGCATGGATCCAAATAATTTAGGAGAAGACATTGAGAGGATGCTTCCTATGAAGTTTCATCCGAATTGACCAAGTGGTTAGGGAGGAGAAGTCGTTTGAAGCAAAACGTAAACAGATCCACGGACGCACGGACGCATGCACGGACGCAAGGCAGATAATTTGCCATGACATAAACTTGACTGGCTTTCAGCCAGTTGAGCTAAAAATAGATTTTGAAAATTTTGAGAGAAAAGGAGAAGAATATTTTCAACATGCTTTCCGATCACATTGTTTATTCACTTGCAACATCAATCGTATTCATGCCTTTCCTACATACATGTACAACAAATCTACAACTTTGAAAACACCTGCCTAAAAATCTGAACAAACTTTATGAATGAATGATCAATTATTGAAAAGATTTGAAAACTAGTGGCACAAGATTTCAAATTTAAGCCATCCGCTGTTGACGCGTCAAAACAGTTGAAAACTATTTCGGTAACAAGTTTCAATACTTTACCAGAGAGTTGTTTAACCCTTCCCACTTACATACTTATGTAATTTGATGTATCTGCAGCAGACGATTATTGAAAGCATTGTAGCTAAAGAAATAAAATTGTTCAGAATACTTTACAAATACATTAGTTTACAGTTATCTTATCTTATCTTACTCGGTTCTTGAGGCTGCAATAATTCCACATCCAGAACTTTAATGCCATATAGATTGCCTATTCCTCGCAGTTTCCCAGTGTATATGACCTGAAGAGCATAGCGCAGGTCTGACGATTCTAAACTTATATCCTGTTCATCTTTCTCTGAATATGCCATCAATAAGTAGTCCTTAAATGATAATAATAATAATCACAATAATATTAATTAAAAAAAAAAATTCAATACCATAATTCAAGGATTCATTTAAATATAAGTTGACTGCCTCTTAATTATAAGTGCAGATTACAACATACATAAATATATATAATTTTTCAGTTATTGTTATGTAGAACTAATGAATACTAATGTATTTTTGTTTCAGGTGAACCTTGGCGCCCCATGTTTCACATATACCATGCAGCAAGATCCGAACATGCCTATTGTCTTTGAGCATCTGATGTCGCGAGACCTGGCAGCACAACAGCGGCAACAGCACAAAACTCTAACCTCATTCAGCAGTACGGGCGCCAACCCCGGCACCGCAGCCACAGGAGACTCCTCCACATCAGCTCCCTACTTAACACCATAGTATTTATGTAACTGATTAATTGATTAAATGGAGTCTTACTCCATTTACAATGTTATGTGCTTTTTCAGTTTTACTGTCACCATGCAGTACTCACAATAACGTTCTTGCAAGGCAACATACTTGTTTAATAGCCCATTGGTGGAAGACGAATGACACAAATGACTTTTGTCATACATCGGAAAGAACATATGTCAAAGCCTGGTTTGTACCTGTGACTGACCTTCTAGTGCAGCAGAACACAGTTCGAGCTAATTTATTAGAATGTTATTATGTGTAAACTTTGGTCAGTTGTTTAGTGGGATTTATCATTTGAAAGGTTTTCTAATTTTAGAACTTATAGCCATGTTATGTTGAACTTTTTGAACAATTTTGATAGAGGATAACTAAAGGAATATTTATGTGAGTTTATTTTAAAATTAGGTCTGTTACTAGTTTAGCAGATGTTGTTTAAATATGTTTTTTTCTACTTTTAGCTTGTATGGCTATCTTTTGCAACAGAGCAGAACAGAGTGCATAATCGGAAGAGGGCAACTAAGGGAACATGTGTATGCATATATTTTTACATTGGCTAAATGAATTAGGAGAAGCTTTTTGAAGCAAAATGTGAAAGGAAGGGCAGATGGCGCAAGACACAGGCGGTTGATAATTCATCACAATAGCTCACCCTGAGCTCGTCATGCTCAACTGAGTTAATAACAGAGCATTTTTCAAACAAAGGTAATTCTTTGGCTCAGGCAAAATAATCAAATGTGTATGCATGATGCAATAAATTTGGTTTCTACAGACTATAGTGCAAGAGAAATAGCATGTGTAAAGAAGTACTAAATCTGGTATTTCAAACATTCTCTTCGAAAGCTGTATGCTCTCATCAAATTTGGCGTAACAGTGAAGGAGAATTAGCCAAAAACAGGATTTAAAGTACCTTCTCACAAAGTCTTCAACTACATGTATATTCAACAAGAAAATTCTTAGTCAAAATGCATGTATGCAGTAAATTTGGAACTATAGATATAAGACTAGAAAATATGGCCTAGACAAGCTTTAACCCTTTCCCTCATATAGACGCTTTCTGACGCCTCTGCAGCAGACAGCTTTTTCAAAACATAGTAACAAAAAGAGAAATTGCACAAAACGTGCAATTTCTCCTTTTGTCACAATGTTTTCCACTTTTAGTCATAGGTTATCCATTCAATTAGAGATTTTCTATTATTTGACAAAATATGTTTGAAGTCGTCTGCTGCAGAATCGTCGTATGAGGGAAAGGGTTAACTATAAATATAAGAGTAGAAAATATGACCCAGACAAGCTTTAACTATAAATGTGGTCAAATGTCTTCTTAATGGTTATCTAAACCCTTTCCCACATACAGACATATCTCACTGCTGTAATGCTTTCTTGGAAATATCATTAAAATACAATCATCCACAACAAATTTAACCCTTTCCCACATACAAACAAATCTGCAGCAGACAACTTTGAAATTATCTATTTCAAATATGGTAACTCTATATAAAATGAAAGAATAATTTTGAAAGAAATTGAAAACATTCTGGCAAAAGAAAAAATTGCTCATGATGAGCAATTTCTCCATTAACCACTAAATGCTTTTAAAAGATATCACCTTTTATCCCTTTACCTCATGTAGATGCATTTACAGCACACAACTTTTTCCTCAACATGTTTAATTATATTAAAGAACTGTAACTATCATTTAAAGACATTTTCAATATTTAATCGATGTTCTAAACGTAATTTTCTTCAGATCTATGGTATAAGGGAAAGCGTTCCTTTTCCACATAAAATACATCTGCTGCAGACGACTTTGAAAACATCGAAGCAGAAAAAATAGAAAATTTATACAATTTCTGCTTTTGACACAATGTTTTCAAAAACTGTCTGCTGCAGAGGCATTTTCAAAAGCGGTCTGTTGCAAAGGTGCAAGAAAGTGTCTATATGTGGGAAAGGGTAAAAGTGACATTTGCCAGAATCATTAAGACTTAATGCCTACCTGATAGACAGCAAAGTCTTTTATATCCTCATTTACATCCATTGGGTAGCCAACATAACTTCCATTGTACTGCATTTTTATAATCTCTTTCCCTCCCCAGTACTCACCTAGCAGGAAAAGTCTGAAATGTAAGGAGTAAATCTATTGTGTCTTTGCCTTGGGTGCTGGAGATCACGTGTTCCATGCACTATGGGGTTATACCGTAGACTTTAAAATGGTAGAAATGGGGGTTCCTTCTTGGCTCTCTGGCTTGTTAGCATAATGACTGAATCACTGATGTCTGAATAAATGGACCAGTTACCTACTGGTAACTTACCAGGAAATCCAGTGATATGAATGAACAAGAGGCCGAAAAAGGCCAGTATCACTCCACTATCATTAGGCAACGCTTAAATCTTTGGTGGCCAGGTTTTTTACCAATCACCATGGCTTGAAGGAATCTATTAGTGTCACCCAAAGAACATTTCTGCAAAATTATTTGAAAATCAGAAAATAGTTTGGGAGGTGAGGATTCTTAAAGTTTAATAGAAGGCTAACAGCCCCTCCACATGTCAGCCATATGTTAAGACCAATCAACATGACTTGGTGGAATATGAAAGAGAGTCATTCAAAACATTTCAACAAAATTATTTTAAAAAATCGGTCTTATACTTTCGGAGGAGAAGATTTTTTAAGTTTTCACTATAATTAACCATATAAGGCAAAATAGCCCCTCCCTTTGGCGTCCATGCATGTTTTTCGACCAATCAACATAGCTTGCAGGAATCTGATAGAGGGTCACCCAAGGAACATTTCTAAACATTTATTTGAAAATCAGCTTTACAATTTCGGAAGAGAAGAATTTTCAAGTTTTCAATATAGCCATAAGGCAAAATAGCCCCCACCCCCTGGCGGCCATGTTTTTCGATCAATCAACATAGCTTGAAGGAATCTGATTGAGGGTCACTCAAGGAACATTTCTACAACATTATTTGAAAATCCCCCTTTATATTAGGTCATTTGTAATTGAGATACACTTATAAATAGATCGTCAACGACAATCAAAACAGCTTTATAGCGTACGTCCTTTCAATCGAGCAATATTATTGACCAACACTAAATTACGTCAGAAACTACATAAGTATTGACAAACACAGCTAACGCTATAAATAGACCAGATTGGGTTGTGTGTATGTCTATCGATTTTTCACTAGATACATGTCATCTATAAAAGATGTACCACACACTGTACTACTAGGGACGTAGATCTACGTTCCTGGCACTACGAAGAGTTTAAGCACAGTTTTTTTCTAGGATTTTCAGAGACTGGAACGACCTTGTGCTGGTCACGGGTGTAGACTGATTCAAGACCCATATGCAGTCATACACAGCCTAAACCAGCACAGCTGTTGTTGTTGTTTTTTTATATTTCATTTGTATTTGTAAATATGCCCAGGGACGCTATATAGTGTCCCTGATATGCCTAATTGGTGTTCTTTACCGTTTTGAAGGCGTCACTTGCCTGCGATTCACTATAAGCCCTTGGCAGTAACAAAGTAGAAGTAGAAGTAAGCTAAATCATCAAAGGTTGGATGAGAGCGCTTTGTAACGTTACTGTTTGGAAATAGTTCCGTCCTTAGATATTACAGCGTGTGTCTTTGTATTTGTTGTCACCGGTTAACCTCTCTGGGTCAAGCGATTTATGATTATTTTTCCCCAATGATATTTATATTGTTTTAAGTTTGAATTTGAGATCATAACACTTTAGACTTTAGAAATAAAAGTAGTAAAACTGTTTCACGGGTGTCTTATAACTATTTTCAGAAATGATCCACAATCACAATACAGAAATATCACAACATTATTATGGGTATCACTAAACAGAGTCTGGTAGAGTCCGGTAGAGTCTGGTAGAGTCTGGTCGTCATTATATCACTGTTTTGTTGTGTTTTTGTATTAAAATGAATAAAATAAAGTGCGATTGTATCATATAAATAAAAATAAAAAAGGTATTTGCCTATTTTAGTTCATTTTCGAGTGAATATAGAAATATTATATGCGTGAACACAGACACTGCATGGTAGAGTCTGGTCATTATTAAGCAATAAATACAAAGTTTTATACGATTTTTAAGTTATAAAAAGTTTAATTTGATTTATAAATATGTGTCATATTATATATTTATTTCCTATTTTATTTCAGCTGATAATCGGGAAAATAGTGCAAGATTGAGGATTTTTAACGATAACATTGTGTTTCGTAAATCAAAATGGCTGACGTGAAATTTTTGTTTATAATGCGGCCCCTATCGTACATCTTGAACCAGTAATACACAAAATTCTCTAATTGATTAGGTGTGATCAACAGATTAGTGTTATAATTACCAATATTTTAAATGTATCAAAACTACTTGATTGGAATAATTTTATGTTTTATATGTCATTAACATTAATTAAACCAAATGCTTAGAGAACTATATACTTACTTAAAAGTAATTCATATGAAATTGCAGGATAAATTGAGTTACATCGATCAGAGTAAATTAATTCTTTGTTCCGACGAAGAGTTTTCGACTTGTAAAGCCATTGACACATGTTTCCCACAAGCCACAAGAGTTCTTTGCGCGAAACATTTGAAGGATAATGCGGTAAATAAACTTAGTAAGTGTCTTCCTCAACCTGAGGTTAACCGCATTATTTATAAACTCTTCGGTCCTAATGGTATCTTAAGTGCTGAAACTGCAACCTCATTCACAGAAATGAACCAAGAAGTATCCAATACACATCCAAATTTGACATATTTAAAACGGATACTTACCAATTTGGAGAAGCATATGTTTCTCCCCAAATTCAAACATCCCTGGCTACCACAACAATGGTTTAATAATGCAAATAAGTCATACAACCATGTTATCAAAAGGACGACAAACTGGGTAGTCCAGAAATTGCCCGACATGATAGAAAAGTTACAATAACTTGAACAGTGTCAAACTCTAGATGTGAGAGGCGCATTGCACGAATTTGGGTAAATATTGTTTGGCGACACAAGCGTCGGTGCTACATGTTTCTCATGCTACATGGACACAGTTAAGACCTGACCAGAGATCAAGGCGATTTATGAAATTATTATTTTTCAAAAAAAATTCCTCTATATCTGTCTAAAATGTTAACGCTAGGACAAGGTTTAAATGTGAGTACTGGTTATGTCAGACATAAATAAGTGGAAAATATAAACCAAAAACAATGAATAAAAATTCAAAAAAATGGAGCTCTGTGTAGGGTCTTTTTTGTTAACCTAAAATGAGATCACGTCACCAATTAGAAACGAATTGAATCAAACACACCTTAATTTTGAGGATACAAAATAAACCGGCATACATCTGTTAGAGATTCGGGTTGAGACAAATGTGTTAAGGGAGAATTCCTGGTTTGTCCTTTGCGTATCACTCGATTTAATAGCGAGCTGGCAGGGGAAGGGCTCTATATTGACTTATAGGTTTCGCGGGTAATGTTGGCCCCGGGTTCACATGTCGGCAATGTCTGCATGCTAAACAAGCGCTGCGAGCCCCCTAAGCTAGCACGCTCAGCAGTGGTGCAGACACGGCCGGTAGCTGGGTGATGCTGCTCGGCCATGCTTTGAATCTCTATCAAATGAATGTACATAGAACCAAAATCATAGAATAACACATCCAAAACATGGAGCTCTGTGTAGGGTCTTTTACGGCTCTATTTTGGTAATCTAAAATGGAAAACATAGAATAAATTCCCAAAATGATATAATATAGATCCAAACATTAAATTTTAGGCCATGAGAGAGTTCATACACGTGGTGTGGCCTGGATACAATATTTCGCAAAATGCATTTTATGAACTATATCAGGATATATAATTATTTTTCAAGTTAAAATATTTTTGCATATTTAAAAAAAAAATGCAAATATGGTTTAGTTTGATTCTACTTTTTGCGGAATAAAGTAACTACACAGTCTCTTTAATTTCATATGAATTACTTTTAAGTAAGTATATATATTAAGCTCTCTAAGTTTTTGGTTTAGTTAACGTTAATGACATTTCAAACATAGTAGTTTTCATACATTTAATATCTCGGTATTGTTATAATATAATCATAACACTAATCTGTTGATCACATCTAATCAATTAGTTGACGCATAATAGAGAGAGAATTTTGTGTATTACTCGTTCAGGATGTGCGATATTGCCGCATTATAAACAGAAATTTCACGTCAGCCATTTTGATTTACGAAACACAATGTTATCGTTAAAAATCCTCAATCTTCCACTATTTTCCCGATTATCAGCTGAAATAATATAAGAAATAAATATATAATATAACACATATAAATCAAATTAAACTTTTTATAACTTAAAAATCGTATAAAACTTTGTATTTATTGCTTAATAATAACCAGACTCTACCAGTGTCCGTGTTCACGCATATAATATTTCTATATTCACTCGAAAATGAACTGATATAGGCAAATACATTTTTATTTTTATTTATATGATACAATAACACGTTATTTCATTCATTTCAATACAAAAACATAACAAAACAGTGATAAAATGGGATATTTGACGACCAGACTCTACCGGACTCTACCAGACTCTACCAGACTCTGTTTAGTGACACCGCATTAAACCGGTGCAAAAACTGCTGTAGAATGCAGCCATAAAATGAAGCGCACTTGAACAAAAACGCTTTCAGACGACATTTACTCGATTCAGTATGGAAACTTTGTCAATGTATACATACATGTATGAAAGCTATTAATAAGTGTTTTCACACGATAAAGTGGGTAGTAGACATCAATGGCTCCTGAAAAGATTGCGTTAACCCTTTTCAATATGCAAATTCATTTTGACGCATGTGCATAAGACGTTTTTTGGAAACGATGTGGCAGAAGGAGAAATTGGTGCGGTGGTATAGCGTTGGCCTTTCGTACCAAAAGTCCCGGGCTCGGATTTCGTGATGAGCGGATCAATATTTATTATAACTTACCGGTAGTGCCAACTTAAAGGTCACAATGTTTTCAAAACTTGTCTGCTGCAAAGGCGTCTGAACGCAACTGTATGTGTGAAAGGGTTAACTGAATTGTTTTCAAGGTGGATACAACCAAAGACCTAATAACACATGTGTTACAACATAGATTGTGATAAAAAAAAATGTTTTTTTTTGCCGTACATCGTTATTTTCCTACCAAAAACAAGACGCTCATGATGACTCTGGATCGCTTATCTGATGCAATATAACTTGTTATTTTCAAAATCTTTTGACAAGACGATTTTTAAAGCGTTCATTATATATTCATACAAGGAAATCGAGCCCCACCCCCTGGCAGCCATGTTTTTCAACAGATCAGAATAATTTAAATAATTTTGGCAGAGGGTCACCCAAGGAACATCTGTGCCATATTATTTTTTTCAAATCGGTCCAGAACCTTTGGACAAGAACGTTTTTAAAATACTCACTTTACACTAATAAGAAAGAAAAGAAGCTCTGGCCCCTGGTTGCCAATGTTTTTTACCATTTACACAAATAAAAAAAACAATAAGCTCTGGCCCCTGGGTAGCCATGTTTTTCACCATTTACACAAATAAGGAAAGAAATAAGCTCTGCCCCCTGGTTGTCATGTTTTTCAACAGATCAGAATAATTTGAACAATCCTGAAAAAGGTCATCCAAAAAGTTGCGCCTAACTATTTTCAAATCGGGCCAGTACTTTTGGACAAAAATATTTTTAAATTTTAATCGTTTATACATATAGAAAACAAGCCCCTATCAGAATACTTTAAATAATATTGGTAGAGGGTCACCCAAGGAATATTTATGCTAAATTATTTTCAAATCTAAAGAATAATCGTTCCAATTTCTTCTTATTTTCGACAAGAAGATTTTTCAAGTTTTTCCTTTTCGTGGTATATAGTTCCGCAAGGATTTCAATTCTTTGAACATCTTTGTAAGGTGAACACACACGGAACATCCCTGTCACGTTTTATCAAATTTAGCCAAGCGGCTAAGGAGGAGATGTCGTTTGAGACCGGTCACAATAGCTCACTCTGAGCCTCTCGGTCTAGTGAGTTAAACAATTCAAATAGTTTTTAATAAAGTAATTACGTTTCACTCTTCACATGATGGTACATTTTAGTGACGCCTTCGAATTTGTCCGTTGTGTTAATTACTGCTATATTGTTTGACTGCATCTCCAGATCTGTATATTCAATCTCATCATATTCGCCATCACCTGAACCTGTGATCCAAAATACTTTTCTGAAATAAAATATTTAAGATTTGAAAGCAGGCGTTCCGGGTTAGATCCCAGGTTGCCGATATCATGGAGTGCCCTTTGGTCAAAGCACATTTCCTAGCCTTATACTGGTTTGTTTATCCAGGTACCTAACTTAGTGAACTGTTGACTATATTCATCATAAATGACACAGCAAAATATGTATAAAGGAACACATAGAAGGCTTCGTGGATTATAATGTATAACCTGACAGAGCACCAGATAACACTCTGTCACTCATATTTTATCTTCAAACTAGAAACCCTTTATAGGGTTTCTCAATATACAACAAATCTGCAACAGACTACTTTGAAAATGTTTATTTGGAAAACCTGTATGAATGTACTTATTGAATAGAGTTGAAACCATTGTGGGAAAAGGAAAACATGTCTTTGTTAAAGGAAAATTTAAATTCTAAAACTGTTAGTTACTCCTGGAATGGATTGTACAATTGTAAAGGGTCTTTACTGCATTGAAGGTGTTAAATTTAAACAAGCTGATAATATGAACTTTCTTGTACTGAAACTGTCAATAAAATGTTACCAAATTCAAAACATTAAGTGCTGAGAAACATTCTATTTCGGACATGAAAACTTGTTACAAAATATCAAAGTTCTATTTATTCCTTCAACATGTGATGAAACGTTCCTACCTACAGACTCAGTTTGAGGCATCTGCAACAAACTACTTTTGAAAATGTTGTTGCAAAAGGAGCAATTTCGTCTATTGTAACACATAAAAATAACTATTTTCATGAATAAACTGTTCATGTTTTAACATAGATGTTTTCAAAGTCGATCTCAGCATATTTGTTTAATCTTGGAAAAGATTTACAAGCACAATAAGGCAATTCTAAATATCGGGATGGGAATGAATATTCGAAAATATGCCGAATACTCGAATTCTAATTTCGAATACGAATATTTTTTTTTTTTTTTTTTTTTATAAGACTTCTTTTTAAGAAATGAACTAGAATTAGCAAACAAAAAAAGAGTAATGTCTTTCAGAAATGAGTGTACCTCAAAATACCCGCACTCATAATTCCGCTGGTCCAAATACCACATAGTGCTCAAAATACCCTCGATGGATTAACAGGGTAATAAAAGTCCCTACTATGATGGCAAATTTGCAAACAGGGCTGTAAAAACATTAACATTATTGAAATTATTTTATGTTTTTGGTAAACAAATTTAAATGGATTGAAATTACTTATTGTTTTATTTGTCTTCAGTTTAACTTTATTTTAGCATTTGCCACTTCAAATATTGTCGCCTTATTCCTCTACTAAATTCCTATTAACAAAAACTGAATAATTTTGTCCCAATCGATGGAAATATGAGTACCATTCGAGGGAATTATGAATACCCTATTTAATTGATTGATTAGATTTTGAGCACTACGACATTAATAATGAATTTTGAGCGAGGGGATTTTGGGTGTCTCCCTACAAGAATCGCGAGTTGAAGCTAATCACAATAAAGGAAGAGGTGATAAAGAATGTTATATGTCATCGGTAATTTTTTTATAACGTATGTCAAACCTTAACAATAACACAATCGTTACCTCTGAAACGTAATTTTAGTCTCTTCGGATTGTACTAAAACAAACTGAGGAACAGACTGACAACTTACATTGTGGACTGTATCTTTTTCTAAATTATATTCTTTTATCCTTAGAAAAGTTTCCGCATTTGTTTTGCTCTGAAAGCTCGAACGATTTCTGCTCAAATGTACTGTATAAACGAGTCAAATCTACCAATTCGAGCCTACGCATATCATTCACAAATAAATTGTATAGTAAAAACAAAATAAGAACAAGAAGAAGAAAACCATCTTTTATAATCGAGCAATGATACATCATACAAGTTACATTTCATATGTTGATCTTTCGACATGATTCATACCAATAACGAAGGGGATCAAATTTGCAAGCAATCTATTCGAGTTTCATATTGAATTACGTCCGTCAAATATAAAGTCAAATATATATCTGTTACGGAAAAATGTTTGATCATCTCCATACAACACAACGGTGAACAGTTTATCTCCATAGAACAGAATTATTCACTTGTTATGTGTGATTGAATGATAAAACTTACCCTTCATGAGGGGAAACAGCTAGTGCCCTAGGTGAGGGTCCAGTTTTAGTTTTGCTTGGGAAAACAGCCTTTGTTTCAGGATTCACGCGCCAGATGGATGTTTCCCCAGTACTAGAATATGTGTCCAGTGCATAGTAGATCATGGTGTTCTTCCAGTCAAAGGTAAGGGCTTAAAAGATTGGAACCAGAGTAAAGATATACATTAACATATTCCTGAAAGTGTGTTAACCCTTTCATACATGCAGATACATTCAACTCCTTTCCAACATGCAGCAAATAAGTAGCAGATGTCTTTTAAAACATCAAAGCAATAGTATGAAAAATCTGTATATGGGAAAGTTTCTGGTAACGGGAGTAATCAAGGGTAAAAGCACTTTTAGAAATGTGAAAAATTAAGAGAAAGGGAGATATTGCTCCTAACATGTTTTTAACATAACCTTGTACTAATTGAGGGAGACACCTTAAATCTCCTCAGTCCAAGAATTGCATAGTGCTCAAAATCCCCTCAATCTATTCAAAATTCCCTTGATAGGTACTCATAATCCCCTCGATATAATTAAAAGGGAATTTATAATATTCATTATCCACTCGATTGGGAAACCTTATTCAGCTGTCATCAGTTTGGTCTTTATTATAATGAGACATTCAAAGTGTTGCGTAGAGGAATAAGGGTTGACTAAATTTGAAGTGTCAAATGCCAAAGACAAATTTAAACTCAAGACAAATTAAACAATAAGTAAATTCAATCATTTAAACAAATTTACCAACAAATGAAGTAATTCCAATAATTAAGATTATTTTCAGACATTATCATTAAATCGTTAATACCTTAAAAGTATGAACAATCCCTTTAATTAAAAGTGAAGTTATTGATTAAGTTAAAATAATTGTTGCAAAGAGAGAAAAAGGCACATTTATAAGCAATTTCTCATTTCAATAGTTATCAAAGATTGTACATACTTGCAAGTGGGACATTTGATAGAAAATATAAACAATTTATTATAACAAAAGATCTAAAGACATAGAGTAATCACATTAATTAGTGGAAGACAGTGGTGCAGAGGTAGCGCGTCGGCCTCTCGTATCAAAGGTCCCTGGTTCGAGTTCCGTAATGAGCGGGTCCTGACTTCGGGATTTTTCCACACAAACGGCGCGAGTACTGGTGAAGTCTCCAGGAAGCAGACATCGAGAGTGATTAATCTAAGCCCAAGGCTTGTTTCGCAATCGATGTAAAATAAATAAGTTTAAACTAAACTAACTTTATTATTTAAAAATAATTATCATTAGTCATGCAATCAATTACATTCTTTTTTTTCAAATAATTAACATGTTATTAAGGGGAAATTATTGACGGGATCACTTAAATGACTGTAAATTTAACTGTTTGCAAACTTGCTAGTATAGTAACAAAACAAGACACAAATTATGATGAACGATATTTAATTGTACATCTAGCTGTAAAAGAGTATTATGATCTGGGACTTAGGGTATATTTAATACCCTGTCAATTTTATTGACGGGATTCTGAGGATCCTACCATTTTTTTGCCAAGGGGATTTTGAAAATCCTGTTAAATCCACCGAGGGGTTTGAGCATTTAGCCATTTGTGTAGGGAAGTTTTTCATAGTTTTGTCTTGGTGTTTTCAAAGCATCTTGTATGTGGATAAAGCGATTAATCCAGTACTTACAGAGTATGATATGATTCTGTTCTGTAATCAATGTTTCACTATTAGTGGTGTCATCAATATCTGTCCTGAAATAATGAAAGAGTCGCATCATGCAAGATTGGGACAACTGTAGTTCTTTCCCACATAAAACAAATCTTCAGCAGACGGCTTTGAAAACATCTCGAACAAGATGGACATGATTGCCCTGGATCGCTCATCTGACTTAATCCAACCACATAACCAATGACTACAACTCATATTTATGTCAGGTAAGCAAATATTAGTGTTATCAAGATTTCCCTTCAATTTGTCCTATTCACCCTGTTATTGGACTGATATGACCAATGTTCGAACGCGGTCGAGATATCATCATGCCAATCATTCTGACAAAAATATCAAAAACTAAGGCTTCCAAAGTGTTAACAAGATATTGCTTCGAATTGGCCTGGTGACCTAACATGACCCATATTCAAATTTAGACATGATATAAAACACACACCAATTCGGACATAGTTTCAACATGCTCAAGTAAGAAATACGGCTTCCAGGGTTTTAACAAGATTTTCTTTCAATTTTGACTTTTCACATGTATTTTTAACCGATAGGGCCCACATTTGGAATTGGCGTAAATAACATCAAGACAAACATTCTGACCATGAACATTAATTTGACAAATATTTCATCATTCTCAAGTTAAATGTGCGGCTTCAAGAATGTTAATATGTTTCTTCAAATTGACCTATATGACCAATATTCTACGTCCGCCTAGCTATCAATCGGACAAAGTTTCAAGCTAATAAAGCAAAACATGTGGTCTCTGGAGTGTTAACAATAATCGTCTACAATTTGGCATAGTTAACTAGTGTTTGACACAATATGGACTTTATTCAAACTAAGCCTAGAGATCATCAAGACAATTACTCTGACAACTGTTCAAAATGCTCAAGTTTCATGTTGTGATGTTGTTCAATAAGTGTGTGAAGCTTCTGTGTTTTGTGAGAAAAAGCCTTGCATGCAAAACTTTAACAAAAATGTCTTAGTCCAAAAAGGGGCATAATTGTGTCAATATCAGACTTGTCTTCTTGCAAGGTCATTTACTGATGTCCAATAAGTGTTTGAAGTTTTAAATCAATAGCATCTGTGGTTTGTGAGAAAAAGCTTTGCATGCAAAACTTGAACCAAGGTTGCAACTCCGACGCCGACGCACTATAATAACTCTCTATTTTCTTCGAATAGTCGATTAAACCTAGTAAAGAGCATACTTCGGTCATAACAAATTATTTTAAAAGTACTTGACTAGACGATGTTAATCTTCATGTCTCGTGTTTTGCATGATCATAACATGTTTGGAATTCGTCTATTATTATGAATACGAACAGAAAATAATAAAGTAAAGACTTTCAGAAAATTTATAATAAATTTATAATGAAAAAAAGGGGCCAAGATGACCCTTAATTGATCATCTGCATGATGGTATAGAAGCAAATGTGGAACTGATAATATCGCGGGAAATTGTGTTCATTTCAGCCCTTTTCTAATGCCAGCTGGCGACTACATTACTTTTGCAACAAGTCAACATGGCTTGAACAAATTATGAAGGTCACATTTCTGTTCAACCCTTTCTCTAATAAAGTCGGTTTCTTACGCCTCTGCAGCAGATGACGTAGGAAAAAATTTGCGCCAAAGGAACGATTGCTCATTATGAGCAATTTATCCTTTTGCCAGAATGTCTGATGAATTTAGATATTTTATCTCATTGCAAAGTTGTTTTCGACACTTTTGAAAGAGGACCACTAAAGGAACATTCCTGTGACGTTTGGCTGTAATTGTGTAGGTGAACGCCAGATTGTGATGTCTTTCGGCCAATTAACATGGCTTCTACAATGACTGCCATGGGTTTCAACATATTAGGAGTGGATTAGGTGTAGATGTCATTTGACGCTTAAAGTTCATTTTACCTCATATCTGATGCTGAAAGACTGCTAAGTCTTTCAGACAATATGGCTTATACCAATGAAGTACCGTATTGGATGCGTAGAGGGGCTGTTTCGGGTGCAGGAGGTCGCGGGTTCGATCCCCGGCCGGGTCATACTAAAGACTTTTAAATGATAGGTAGTAATGGCTGCCCTCCTTGGCGCTTAGGGTTGCGGGGACTTGACTGACTAGTGTCCGTATAAATAGACAGGTAGTACTTGTAAATTATCCGGGATACACATGATATAGCTGAACAAGACGAGCATAGTGATCCTGGATCGCTCACCTGAGTTAAGTCAACCACGTACATAGTCAATGGCAATAACTAATTTTGCAGTCAGGTAAGCACACAGGAGATTTCACTTTAATTTAGCGTCGTGACCCTTTTTTGGATACATGACCCATATTTTCGAACTTGGCCTAGATATCATTACAAGACAATCCTTCTGACAAATTTTCAACAGATTCAAGATAAAAAAAATGCTTCCAACCAAATTTCCCTTCAATTTGGCCTAGTTACCTAGTTTTTGATCAGACATGACTCATATTCAAATCTTACTTTGATATAAAACAAACAACAACTCAAGTTGAAAATGTTGCATCCAGTGTTAACAAGGAATTCCTTCAATATGACATTGTGACCTAAAGTTTTAAGCTGCTGAAGCAAAAAAAGCAGTCTCTATAGTGTTAAAAAGATATTTCTCAAATTTGGCCTAGTGACCTAGTTTTTGACATTTATATCTGCCATGTCTTTTAACCAATCAATCACTCATAACTTCGGGATCATATGTAAGTAACATTTCACAACGTCTTCAAACCCTTCGAATTCAGCGTCAGAGTCTGAATCGCCAAACACTATTAAAAATAAATAATCGCGTCGCTCGTCTACATCAAGTAGGACCAAGTTTTCTCGGACCAGCATTGAAACCATGTATGCAAAACATTTAGCCTTTTATATGAATGGATGTGTAATTATGAAATAGCGTTGAGAATATTGTGGCAAATAAAATGGTTCACTTATCAGTAGAAATGTTCTATCGCAACAATGAAGGCTATTCAAATGTTGTCTGCTGCAGATGCTTACAATGTGTCTGCAAATGGGAATAGAGTTACCAATTACATTGCCTTTCATCATATCCTGCTTTCGGCATAACATTAAAGGGTATATATAAGAAGGACATTGTTATCAACTGTTACATCACTGATTTAACTCCCTTGCCCACATGCATATACATTTTGAAGCATCATTTATAGAGGGTTGAGTGTCAATTAAGGGTTATAGGTCGTGAACAAGATATTCTTATCTAGAGCTCTGTCAGATATAATATAGAAATTAAACAAACCAGTAAATTTTGTTTCCGATGCTGAAATATGCGTCCCTGCTTTTCATGTTGAGGTCAAAGTTTGTGATTGTTTTATTTTCTGGTGCGGTATAGAAACATGTCGGCACAGCATCTTTGTGATCGCTCACTATCTGTATATCAACAATACATAACTTTTCCCCAGTGTTGATAACAATTCCACGGTAATAAGGATAACCAGCAGCTGGAATGAGAAAAAGGATGATTACCTTCTGGCAAAGTCAGTTGAACATAGTTTTAATCATTTTTAACTTTTTTTCCTACTTTTCAGCATAAACCTTTCCCACAAAAGATGCATCTTGATGCCATTGAAATGGAAATTTCTCCTTTTGTCACAATGTTTTCAACTGTAATCAATAATTATCCCTTCTCATACAGAGAGTTGTCAAAGTAGTCTGCTGTAAATTTGATGTATGTGGGGAATGATTAAGAGTTATTTGAAAAAGGGCTTTTTATTTTTTGAGAAATTTCACACATAAAATGTGAGACCGTCACTTAAAGAATTTAACAACGCTTCTTTACAACAATAGCCATGCAGTCAAACACGTATTTTATCAGAATTAGTATTAAGCTTAAAACCCCAAAATGACTTTCAAAACATCTACTGCTAAGAAAGATTATAAAAATACCTGTACATAAAGATATTAATATTGAATAAAGTTGAAAACATTGTGGAAAAATGAGAAATTATTCATTATGAGCATTTTCTTCTTTTGTCATTTAAATGTTTTCAAAACTTATCTGCTAAAGATGCGTCGAAATGCGTCCGTATTTGGTTAAGGGTAAAGAACCACTAAGAGGGCTTTATAATGTTTTTCTGCCCAAATGAAAACTGAAAAGTATGTTTACAATATCCATGGGTTCCCCCGAGTTTTCACTGTATGTGGATATCATAAGAACCCAAATGGAACTCAATTATATTAACCCTTTTCCATATACAGAAAATCTGCAGCTGATGACTTTGAAACTATCTATGCAATAACCTTGCAATTCTCTATAATGAGCGAATAATTAACCCTTACTTACCTACATACAGCACACGTAGTCTACCTTAGAGGCATCAGAACGCATATGCGTGTGGGAAAGGGTAAAAGGAAAGAGTTGAAAAGTACTCTGCATCGGAATGGTCAGAAAGTATCTGTACAAAGGACATCATACAGCAAGTGTCTGTACACAGGAACGAGTTAAGGACATCATACATAAAGTGACTGTACAAAGGAACAAGTTAAGGACATCATACATAAAGTGACTGTACAAAGGAACGAGTTAAGGACAGCATACAGAATGTGGCTGTACACAGGAACGAGTTAAGGACATCATACAGAAAATGTCTGTACACAGGAACGAGTTAAGGACATTATACAGAAAATGTCTGTACAAAGGAACGAGTTAAGGACATCATACAGAAAATGTCTGTACACAGGAACGAGTTCAGGACATCATACAGAAAATGTCTGTACACAGGAACGAGTTAAGGACATCATACAGAAAATGTCTGTACACAGGAACGAGTTAAGGACATCATACAGAAAATGTCTGTACACAGGAACGAGTTCAGGACATCATACATAAAATGTCTGTACACAGGAACGAGTTCAGGACATCATACAGAAAACGTCTGTACACAGGAACGAGTTAAGGACATCATACAGAAAATGTCTGTACACAGGAACGAGTTCAGGACATCATACAGAAAATGTCTGTACACAGGAACGAGTTAAGGACATCATACAGAAAATGTCTGTACACAGGAACGAGTTAAGGACATCATACAGAATGTGGCTGTACACAGGAACGAGTTAAGGACATCATACAGAAAATGTCTGTACACAGGAACGAGTTAAGGACATCATACAGAAAATGTCTGTACACAGGAACGAGTTAAGGACATCATACAGAATGTGGCTGTACACAGGAACGAGTTAAGGACATCATACAGAAAATGTCTGTACACAGGAACGAGTTAAGGACATCATACAGAAAATGCCTGTACACAGGAACGAGTTCAGGACATCATACAGAAAGTGGCTGTACACAGGAACGAGTTAAGGACATCATACAGAAAGTGGCTGTACACAGGAACGAGTTAAGGACATCATACAGAATGTGGCTGTACACAGGAACGAGTTAAGGACAGCATACAGAAAATGGCTGTACACAGGAACGAGTTCAGGACATCATACAGAAAATGTCTGTACACAGGAACGAGTTAAGGACATCATACAGAATGTGGCTGTACACAGGAACGAGTTAATGACATCATACAGAAAATGTCTGTACACAGGAACGAGTTAAGGACATCATACAGAAAATGTCTGTACACAGGAACGAGTTAAGGACATCATACAGAATGTGGCTGTACACAGGAACGAGTTAAGGACATCATACAGAAAATGTCTGTACACAGGAACGAGTTAAGGACATCATACAGAAAATGTCTGTACACAGGAACGAGTTCAGGACATCATACAGAAAGTGCCTGTACACAGGAACGAGTTAAGGACATCATACAGAAAGTGGCTGTACACAGGAACGAGTTAAGGACATCATACAGAAAATGTCTGTACACAGTAACGAGTTAAGGACATCATACAGAAAGTGGCTGTACACAGGAACGAGTTAAGGACATCATACAGAAAGTGGCTGTACACAGGAACGAGTTAAGGACATCATACCTTCACATGTTTTCCTATCATCTCTTAGTTTGAATCCATCCCAGCACAGACAGGTAGGCTCTATGTTGTTTGGTTCTTTCACACAGAGATGTTCGCAATCATATTTATCACACAAATCTGGACATAATTAAAAGAAAATACAATATATATTATTTGTTACCCCATAAACAATGACATTTGACTCTATTGAAGTGGACATTCTAAACCCATGGGCATTATTTGAACAATATGTATAGATGACCACGACACAATGCTGCACACCAAATATCTAAGTTGCAGGCCTTTCAGTTTCAGACAAGAATATTTTCAAAGTGTTTCCTAATATATCTCTATAGATGTAAAACAGGTAAGCCCTGGACGGGGCCAATTTTTACACCAGGGTCATAATTTAAACAATCTTATCAGATGACCACTTGAAAATGCTATACACCAAATTTCGTCTATGTAAACATTCTGTTTCAGGTAATGGTATTTTTTAAATATTTCCTATATATAATAAGCCGCCTCGTGTGATTTCCAACAATGTGACAAAAAGTCACGGACAAAAGTGTAATTAAAGTTGACGTCATTTTTGAGTTGGAGGATACAACACGTACATTTTCACAAAGCGTATTCTGTCGTGTAGTAGGGTGTAGCCAAAGTTTCGACAGCGGCTAGGTTCAAATGTTTTATATTACACTTTCTTGGCATGTGTTTTCAAGTAAATGAAGCAAGATCGAAAAGTTGAAATTAAGCAAAGTCAAGATTATATTTTTAATGACATCTGCAAATGAACAGATTTCTTTTGTATCTATTGCTGTTTGTCCTATGGTGTGGTTACACAACTAAATTAGACCTATTTAGAGATTGGGTGTCCAATACAAACATTGGGCCATTTTTTGACACAAACGGCAATGCTACACACAAAATATCTTAGCTCTTAGGATTTTGGTTTCAGCCAAAATACTTTTAAAGTTTAAAAAATAAATAAAAATCGGTTGCCATGGCAACCACAGTTGTGCATATAATCAATTTCTTTGAACATGTATACAGAGCACAACCCAAGGAACATTCCCATGAAGTTTCATAAACAATCGCCAAGCGGTTGAGGAGGAGATGTTGTTTGAAGCAAATTGTTATAGGACGACAGACGAAACGTGTTCACAATAGCTCACCTTGAGGAAATCGTTTACAGCACGTGCTCATCTATAACCAGGTGTTATATATTTGACCCATGCACACAGGGATCATGATGGAGTATCCTTTGGCAGGGCAAGTCACTAAGATATCATAATCATCTATAACCAGGTGTTATATATTTGACCTATGCACACAGGGACCATGATGGAGTATCCTTTGACAGGGCAAATCAATTAGAGATCATTATCATTTAGAACAAAGTATCACATATTTGACCAATGCACACAGGGACTGTGATGGAGTATCCTTTGGCAGGGCAAGTCACTAAGATATTATTATCATCTATAACCAGGTGTCGCAGATTTGACAAATGCACACAGGGACTTTAATGGAGTATCGTTTGACAGGGCAAGTCACTAAGATATTATTATCATCTATAACCAGGTGTCGCAGATTTGACCTATGCACAAAGGGACCTTGGTGGAGTATCCTTTGACAGGGTAGGTCACAAAGAGATCATAATCATCTATAACCAGGTGCCACAGATTTGACCAATGCACACAGGGAGCATGATGGAGTATCCTTTGATAGGGCAGGTCACTAAGAGATCATTATCATCTATAACCAAATTTAACACTTTCCCATAAACAACTATTATGCACCAGATGACTTTAAAAGCATACTGACAGTAGTATTCGGCTCGACTATTACACCGCTTATAAGAAACTGAGATATATAACCAGACAAATAATAAAGGGCCATAATTTGGATTATATTTGGATAGATTTATCTAATTTGAGTATTTATCAGGTGTGATGGTTGGGAAACATACGTATAAAGTTCGAATGCAATGCTTCAAGAGTTGGACTTATGGACTCTTAAATTAATTGCACGCAAAACTGCAACCAGAATTTCTAAGTAAAAAATGGCCATAATTTACAGTTTATTATCTTGCTTGAATATTTACAAAGTATGATAGTTGGAAAGCATTGTAGAAAGTTTCAAATCGAAACATGTAGTAGTAACTTAGATATGGTGTAATTAGTCGCCGGACAGAAGCCCGCGACTTATATTTTTAATAGCTTTTCGGAAATGACATGGGAGGACGAGTTATTATTAGAAAAAAAACACATTTAAATGTCTTGAACATATTACAATTGCGTTTGTTTAAAAACATTCCGATGTTTTAAGTATTTGCAGTTTCTTCATTTTGAGTCGCATTTATGTGTTTTTGTTTTATTTACGAAGACAAAACAGTCCCTATTAGACTTGCAGCAGACTGTTATATATTATCAATATCGAGATAAAAATCACGTCGAATTCTCCTTTCAATAGCAATTTTAACTTACTGAATGTTATTTTCATGTTCAAAGAGATGTCTTGATTTGTGAAGAACGCATTTAATAATGTGTATCCATGTGTATCTAACATATGAACTGTTTCTAAGCTATAACTGTTGATCACGTGACTAGCGAATACCGACTGCGTAGATCAATCTACTTCGCAGAGAGCCGTTCTTTAAACTCACTTACAAATAGTTAATTATAGGTGATTTAAAATGTTTTTTTGGATCGAAAAAAATGAAGAAAAGAACAAACTGAGATAAAACTGGTTTTAATAGAAAAATGACATTGAATGAACACTCTATGCGTATAAAGAGAGTGTAAAGAACGACAACTCTGCGAAGAAGAACGAATCGGGTCTTTCGTACACAATTATTTCGTTCTTGACAACTTTAAATGTGTCATTAGATTCCCTGCAGGTATTTTGCTTGCGATCTGAATATTGTTATGCTTCGTTGACACAAGGGCGCTCATCATACTATGATTTTAAAACATGAGTAGTTTGTTATTTTCATTATAAAAAGGGAAGGAAAGAATTACAATAAATTAACATGTTGTAGGGTTCAGTTTATGTCCGAAATTAAGTTTGAAATTATACAACAATTTCAATGAAATTTAACTGTTTAGCTGATATTATATTTCGAGGGTGGTCCAATTCATGAATATTGGACTACATTTTAACATTTGTCAAAGTATGATATACTTAGGATGCCAAGCTAATATCATTTTGAGAAGAAATAAAACCTCATGTCTCCATTGCTGTAACCCTTTTCTCATTGTTTTAAAAGTAGATTGCTGCAAAGGTGTCCACTGTTGACTTCAATAGGGGAAAGGTATAATGACATGCTATTGCATGCAAATCCTAAATTGTCTGTTATCGTTCCATTGATAAATAATACAATTCAAATATTCTGACAAACATCTTGAAAAGTGTATGTGGATTTTACAAATCTTATAAGTATTCCTTAATGAAAGCACTGTATAAATACTTAGACGAATGATTGGTAGGGTCACTCATTTCCGTTGCTGTTTATGATCAATAATTAGTTGGCTGTATGTATGGTCAACCTTACTTAGAATGGAGATTGATTCTAAACAATGGAAGGCTTTAATTATATTCCAATGAAGAACATTCACTTCGTTGACAAAACAATGTATGTTATGATACATTTTCAATTGACCCCACCCCTGATGTTCCAATATGCCACTCAGTTGATAACTGTTTTTTTCAACTACTATAATGTAAGTGTTATGCATAACTGCAGTATGGATTTTCGACGACATTGTTGCGTTGCATCAACTTTCTTGCATGCAAAACCCCAACCAAGGTGTGATGCCGACAGAGAGGCTAGGATGAAACCCATAGCTCTCATATTCTCCGAATAGTCGAGCTAAAAACGAAATATATAGACATTTTGGATAGAGATGAAAGCATTGTGGCTAAAAAAGAATTTCCCCACCATGAGCAATTTCTCATTTTGCAAGAATGTTTTCGAAGGGCTTCTGCTGCAGATGTATCAAAACGCGTTTGTATATGGAAAAGGGTTAAACAAAGACACAAACCAGGATCATATGAAGCAGGTAAAGGCTGCTTTTCATATGTGCAGAGTCCATAATGAGCCTCCTTGTCACTTCCCTTTTTAGAAAACAAATCTTTCTCCGTATCAATGGAGATGTAGTGGGTGTAGTAATTCTCAATATCTGTTGCTATGAGGACACCCTGCAATGAAGAAAATATATCTAACTCTTCACCACATATGTATATATAGTCTACATCAGTCACATTTTAAAACATCAAGGCAAAACTAATGCAAATCTCTTAAAATAAAAGTGTAATTACTGAATATAGTTTGAAAACATTGAGGCAAAATGAGAAATGAAAATCTTGGAAGAAAACTAGTTGACTTCACATTAGATATTTAAGCTCTAGGCCTTTCTTTTTCGGATAAGAAGATTTTAAAAGTTTTTCCCTATGTATCTCTATGTAAAGCAGGTGACTTCGGGGCAGGGCCAATTCTGATCACAGGGACATTATTTGAATAATCTTGGTAGAGGACCGGTTGAAAATGAAACATATCAAATATCTAAGCACAAGGCTTTTCGGTTTTGGACAAGAAGATTTTCAAAGTTTCTTTTATAGTTTTTCCTTTCGGTTGCCATGGCAACCAGAGTTCTTGTATTAAATTCTTTGTACAACTCTGAAAGAGGACCGAAGGAACATGTCTGTTATTTTTTTTATTGGTTCATTGGTTTAGGATGAGAAGTTGTTTGTATGAAAATCTGTAGCGACAGACGGCGACCAAGACGACACCGGGCGATGTGTGACCAGGGGAGCTTAACACAATGGTAGATGAGATGAACTTGCTCAGAGTACTTTCAGAGTACCTTGAGAATTGTTGTTTTCTTTTCAAAACTGTTTTTAAAAATGTTAACCTGTATTATCTGGTAGTGAACAGTTTTGCTTAATCTTGTTTATATGTCTATAATGGGCTTAGGATTAATCAAAGCACTGAAAGTGCCCACGGCAAGGGGCTAACTGCAGATAACATTTGGACATGGATTTACCGATCCCAAAAGTCTAACTTGAACACTTTACACTAGCACTTTGTTACTTAGCACTTTATATCCATATATTAAATGATAAAGGAGTAAAGCAAAATACTGTACACACAGTATGATGTTCTATCGATATACTAAAAGTTGGCATACACATGCGCATCTGCTATCTGGATAGTTTCTGCTTAGCACACCTGGTTTACAATGGATTTTTAGCCGTGTTTTTTTAATGCAATTAACACATATACATTTCATATCAAAATCACAATAACCTAACAATGATTATTATATTGAGAGTCCAATTTTACTTTCAAAGCAGAAATAAAATCCTGTGTTATCTACATTTTCTTCAGCGTGCAATGACTGAAATCTGAAATATTGTTAAAAGCGACGTAAAACATCATACACACGATTTAATCATTTCTTAGTGTTTCACAACGTGAATAGTTTTAAATGCATTGCTTTTGAATTCATTTGAAATCCCAACATTTAGAAAGAGTTTATTGCAGCGGTGTTAAAAGACAATTGCACCACTGATATCGGCAATTTATAAGACAAAAAGATTATATTTTTCTTATAAAAAAAGATTATCTGCCCAAAGCAGTAATCGAACTCTAGTCTCCCGCTTCACGGCCGAACATTGCTAACCGCTACGTTACGCGCCCATATATATTAGATGGATTTTATTTATGACATAATTATAAACCGATACACGAGTTATCGAATCATTTTGTATTGAAGCGTTTTATCTTGATAAAAAACAAATGTCATTTAAATCATTTGTTTTTTAACTGGGACTTGACTATCTTATTCCGTTTGCTGGGGTTGTTCATGTTAATTTTGGTTGATAATTTGATGTATTTACGCAGGAATCTAAAATGAAATACTCTAATACTTAGATTCCTGATTAACGCTACCGCCGAAAATACATTTTATTCGAAAGGATTTTTGGAAATTCTAACGCTTGTCGGAATCGAATAGTTGCCTTTACTTTACTCCATTCGATTTACGCGCGATCAAGTATGTTGAAAGAGTAGAAATACATTTTAAATATTAATCATGTAATTCATATATTTCAACATAAAATATCTTTCGAGTTATTTCTTTTGGGTTAGTGATGTCGAATCAAATCAATTTTCGGCTTCATATGTCAACAAGTTACCACATTTTGATTTTTAGACAGGAACTATAGGCGGTACGAGATGACCAACATGGGTATTAGCTGGCAATAGCCATTTCATTTTTAACAAAATATTCCACAAATCATCCACTTTCGTTAACATTATGTACTATCTGCAACCACTAATACATCTATATGAAGTCAAGATGGTGTTCAGAAACGGAGAGCTGGTGTAGAAAGACAGATGTGAAGTAATTCAATGCCGATATCGTAAAACGCCTGTCTAGATTCCAGTCTCAAAATGATGCGTCGTTTCGAAAATCAGCTACTATAGCAATTGGCTCTAACGAGCCCGTTGCTAATAAAACGGTGTTTCATAAATAGGGATATTTAATCAAAGCACTGAAGGTGCTAACAGCAAGGGGCTAACTGCAGATTACATTTGGCCATGTAACTGCCGATGCCGAAAGTCTAACAAAAACACTTTATAATTGCGCTTTGCTATGTCCATATATCAAATGAAATAGGAATTAAACGTAAAATACTGCATGGGGAGTCTACCGATTTACTAAAAGTTGACACAAACTACTTCCCCTAAGTATGCACATCTGATATATTGGTAGTTCCTGTTGCGCACACCTACTGGTAAATGTATTTAAGCTGTTCTTTTTGTATGCTATTAACAAATAAAAATGTCATATCAAAATCAAATGAAGGTCTCTGCCAAACATTGAGAAATAAATTGAGAGTCGAATTATAATAGCAAAGCTGGAATAAGTTCCAATGTATTCTACATTTTATACGGCGTGATGTAACTAAAATATTGTTAAAAGCAACGTAAAACTTCATGCAAACAAACTAATCATGTTCTAATGGGGTTTCACAAAGCATACGTGAAAACATTAATTGCAATGCTTTTTAATTCATTTAAAATCCAAAAATGTTGAAGGAGTTGTTTGCAGAAGTGTCAAAGGATTGATTGATTGGGGTTTAACGCCGTTTTTAACAATTTCTCAGTTATATCACGGCGGCCAGTTCACCTACTCATGCATTTCCTGGTTTTCTCACACCAGTACTCCACACAACAATCTTCCCAAGCAACTGGCTGCTTTTCCACATAGACTTAGCCCATTGGTGGAAGACGAATGACGCATGTCGCATTGACTTTTGTCAATCCTCGGAAAGAAAGTTGGCCGAGCCGGGGTTCGAACTCACAACCAGTGTCAAAGGACCACTGATATGAGGAATTTAAGATAAAGAATAGATCGATTTATAAATTGACTGATTGGTTGAGTAATAGGGGTATATAAGTCAAAGTAGGCCGCTTGACTTCTCCGACCTCACACAACCAGTTGTATTTGGTTTATTTATGAACTGAAATTCATGTGTCTTTTGGTTGCTGGATTGATTCATTAACTAATTGATTGGTTGATTCACTAGTGGTGCATGTAAGTCATATTAAGTGTTTTTACCCAAACCCCGTCATTTATATGTATGAATTAATTACATTACATTAATTTCAGATGTATTTCGGTCTTTCCACGAAGCACATTTTAATGCTTAAAATGGACGGTTTTTAACTTATTTCAAATCTTATTGACAGAAGAACGTACGTACATTATGATTAATGTTTATATCGCGAAGATGTAACGGTGTCTAAGACAGCATTGCTGATATAAAATCAAATTAACCCCTCGTACGATTCTCACGTCTTAAAATTCTCACGATCGAACTGTGAGAACTGTAAGATCTTAGCAATGTTGCGATTCTCACGCTACACCGGTTACGGTAGCTCCACCCAGCTACCGCCTACATATTTTTACGGCAGTTCAAATCTGTATAGACAAAGAATTCGTATGTTGACAGCGCAGAAATACACTTTTCATTTTCAATTCTGTAATTAATGTATTTGAACAGCACATTTCTTTGTATTTATTTCTTTTGCGTCAGAATTCGTTTTTCCGGTTGACATTCCACGGATCATTTGGCGGTGGGATACCGTAGACATGGATACTCTGGAACCAGTACATTCAATTTTAGCAATTATTGCACAGTTGCATGTGCTTTCATTGACATTACATACAATCTACGAATAGCAAAACATCTCTCTGAACCCGAATTAGTGTTCAGTAATGTAGAGCTACTGTAGAAAGATATATTTAAAGTAACTCATTGCCAATATAGTAAACAGACTTAAACACTAGGGACTGATTCCAGCCTAGATTTCGAAGAGTGTCTTCGGAATTCGCCTACTATAGCAATTGATAAAATGTGTTGAATTACTATTGCAATAAAAGATTGAGAAAGTTATATTACATTTCAAACAAAAGGATTGTTCTTCTATCTCTAATAATGTTACAGTACTAATTGAACTCTTTTTTACATGCAGACGCTTTCTTATACCTCTGCAGGAGACGACTTTTGAAATCATAGTGGCAAAAGGAGCAATTGTTAATATTAAGCACGTTTTCTCTTGACACAACATTTTCAACTCTACTCAATTATCATACTTTCATTAATAGATATTTGTCTCATTTTTCCTGCATGTTTTCAAAGTCGTTTGCTGCAGATCTATTGTTTGTCGGTTAAATTTTATTATGGAAAGAATGCACCTTAACTTTTTGTTTTGCAGAAATAAGATAAGTAGGATGAAACAGAGTAAGAATCAGACTAAAAAACTAACCTGATAAAAGAGGATGTCATAGAATGTTGCATATGAGTAACGATACACATGGTTTCTCTTGGTTCCGTCATAGGAAACAGCACTAATATCGTTCCTGAAAAAGGATTTAAACAAATATGCAGCAGACGACATAAAAAATATCAGTGGAAAATTTGCGAACTCTTTGTAAATGAAAGTTTGTTTAATGATTTTTGTTTAATTGGCGTTTACACCTTTTCTAAATTGTTTCAGATATACCACGTTGACAGTTCACATTTCTTGATCCCTGGGAACTAGTACTAAGTAAGAAAATGTGCCTTGTCCAAGGGCATTCCACCATGAAAAGAGTTGTTAACATTTTGGCAAAGGGGAAAATATTCAGCATTAACAATATTTCTTTAAACAAGAATGTTTTCAAAAGTCGTCTGCATGATTTAAGTAAAAAATAATTTTACAAGCAAAAAAACTCATTTACAACACATACATGCATTTGTCATATTGTTTTGGGTTAAAAATTGAGCCATGTCACAAGAAAATTGTCTTCACTGTATGGCAAATATAAAAATTTAATTGCAGACTTTTATATTTGTACACTTTTTATGTTATATCCATTTTCAAGTGGCTTTCAAGAAAATTGTACAAAATACAAGAGAGCCACCAGGTTTGGTTGAAGTGGGCCCACTGAATATAAGTGGAGATGTTATTTAAAGAAACAGTTGAAGAAATCATCTCAGGTGAGCTAAAAGGCACATGAAATATCCTGATCAGACTGCCCATGAACCAATGCTAGATTTTAAGCACAAAAAAACGTATGATTTTGTGTTGACAAATTTATAATCCCTACTGTAAAAACCCGTTAACACACACATAACATTGTTGACGTCTCTGCAGGAGACGACTTCATAACACTGAAGCAAAAGGAGAATGTATTCATAACAGGCAATTTCTCTGTTTGCAACAATGTTTCCAAACATATTCAATAACCGTTCTTTTTTTATAGATTGACTAAATATTGTCGTATATATGTCGTCTGCTGCACATTTGTTGTATCTGGAAATAGGTTGAGATAAACCTGAGTTATGACTTTAAGACATCTTCAACTGCAACATTTAATATATCAGAGCTCTAGATTAGGGGGCCTTTAATATATCAGAGCTCTAGATAAGGGGCCTTTAATGTATCAGAGCTCTAGATAAGAGGCCTTTAATGTATCAGAGCTCTAGATAAGGGGCCTTTAATGTATCAGAGCTCTAGATAAGGGGCCTTTAATGTATCAGAGCTCTAGATAAGAGGCCTTTAATGTATCAGAGCTCTAGATAAGGGGCCTTTAATGTATCAGAGCTCTAGATAAGGGGCCTTTAATGTATCAGAGCTCTAGATAGGGGGCCTTTAATGTATCAGAGGTCTAGATAAGGGGCCTTTAATGTATCAGAGCTCTAGATAGGGGGCCTTTAATGTATCAGAGGTCTAGATAAGGGGCCTTTAATGTATCAGAGCTCTAGATAAGGGGTCTTTAATATATCAGAGCTCTAGATAAGGGGCCTTTAATGTATCAGAGCTCTAGATAAGGGGCCTTTAATGTATCAGAGCTCTAGATAGGGGGGCCTTTAATATATCAGAGCTCTAGATAAGAGGCCTTTAATGTATCAGAGCTCTAGATAAGGGGCCTTTAATATAATTCAAAGCTCTAGATAAGGGGCCTTTAATATCAGAGCTCTAGATAAGAGGCCTTAATATATCAAAGCTCTAGTTAAGAGGCCTTTAATATATCAGAGCTCTAGATAAGAGGCCTTTAATATATCAAAGCTCTAGATAAGAGGCCTTTAATATATCAAAGCTCTAGATAAGAGGCCTTTAATATATCAGAGCTCTAGATAAGAGGCCTTTAATATATCAGAGCTCTAGATAAGAGGCCTTTAATATATCAGAGCTCTAGATAAGGGGTCTTTAATATATCAAAGCTCTAGATAAGAGGCCTTTAATATATCAGAGCTCTAGATAGGGGGCCTTTAATGTATCAGGGCACTAGATAAGGGGCCTTTAATGTATCAGAGCTCTAGGTAAGCGCCTTTAATGTATCAGGGCTCTAGATAAGGGGCCTTTAATGTATCAGAGCTCTAGATAAGAGGCCTTTAATGTATCAGAGCTCTAGATAAGGGGTATTTAATATATCAGAGCTCTAGATAAGAGGCCTTTAATGTATCAGAGCTCTAGATAAGGGGCCTTTAATGTATCAGAGCTCTAGATAAGAGGCATTTAATGTATCAGAGCTCTAGATAAGGGGTCTTTAATATATCAGAGCTCTAGATAAGGGGTCTTTAATGTATCAGAGGTCTAGACAAGGGGCCTTTAATATATCAGAGCTCTAGATAAGGGGCCTTTCATGTTTCAGAGGTCTAGATAAGGGACCTTTAATATATCAGAGCTCTAGATAAGGGGCCTTTAATGTATCAGAGCTCTAGATAAGGGGTCTTTAATGTTTCAGAGGTCTAGATAAGGGGACTTTCATGTTTCAGAGGTCTAGATAAGGGGACTTTCATATATTAGAGCTCTAGATAAGGGGCCTTTAATATATCAGAGCTCTAGATAAGAGGCCTTTAATGTATCAGAGCTCTAGATTAGGGGTCTTTAATATATCAGAGCTCTAGATAAGAGGCCTTTAATGTATCAGAGCTCTAGATAAGGGGCCTTTAATGTATCAGAGCTCTAGATAAGTTGCCTTTAATGTATCAGAGCTCTAGATAAGGGGTCTTTAATATATCAGAGCTCTAGATAAGGGGTCTTTAATGTATCAGAGGTCTAGACAAGGGGCCTTTACTATATCAGAGCTCTAGATAAGGGGACTTTCATGTTTCAGAGGTCTAGATAAGGGGCCTTTAATATATCAGAGCTCTAGATAAGGGGCCTTTAATGTATCAGAGATCTAGATAAGGCGTCTTTAATGTATCAGAGCACTAGATAAGAGGCCCTTAATGTATCAGAGCTCTAGATAAGAGGCCTTTAATATATCAGAGCTCTAGATAATGGGTCTTTAATGTATCAGAGGTCTAGATAAGAGGCCTTTAATGTATCAGAGGTCTAGATAAGAGGCCTTTAATATATCAGAGGTCTAGATAAGGGGTCTTTAATGTATCAGAGCTCTAGATAAGGGGCCTTTAATGTTTCAGAGCTCTAGATAAGAGGCCTTTAATGTATCAGAGCTCTAGATAAGTGGTATTTAATGTATCAGAGCTCTAGATAAGGGGCCTTTAATGTATCAGAGCTCTAGATAGGGGGCCTTTAATATATCAGAGCTCTAGATAATGGGTCTTTAATGTATCAGAGCTCGAAATAAGAGGCCTTTAATGTATCAGAGCTCTAGATAAGGGGCCTTTAATGTATCAGAGCTCTAGATAAGGGGCCTTTAATGTATCAGAGCTCTAGATAAGAGGTATTTAATGTATCAGAGCTCTAGATAAGTGGCCTTTAATGTATCATAGCTCTAGATAGGGGGCCTTTAATATGTCAGAGCTCTAGATAAGGGGTCTTTAATGTATCAGAGCTCGAAATAAGAGGCCTTTAATGTATTAGAGCTCTAGATAAGGGGCCTTTAATGTATCAGAGCTCTAGATAAGGGGCCTTTAATATATCAGAGCTCTAGATAAGGGGACTTTCATGTATCAGAGGTCTAGATAAGAGCATTTAATGTATCAGGGCTCTAGATAAGGGGCCTTTAATGTATCAGAGGTCTAAATAAGAGGCATTTAATGTATCAGGGCTCTAGATAAGGGGCCTTTAATGTATCAGAGCTCTAGATTAGGGGGCCTTTAATATATCAGAGCTCTAGATAAGAGGCCTTTAATGTATCATAGCTCTAGATAAGGGGCCTTTAATGTATCAGAGCTCTAAGCTAGGGGGCCTTTAATATATCACAGCTCTAGATAAGGGGTCTTTAATGTATCATAGCTCTAGATGAGGGGCCTTTAATATATCAGATCTCTAGATAAGGGGCCTTTAATGTATCAGAGCTCTAGATAAGGGGCCTTTAATGTATCAGAGTTCTAGATACATTGTTACCCTCTGAGACGTTTTTTTTTTTGAGTACCCACATGAAAGAGTTTGGTTGGATACTACGTTGGAAACAGAGCTGTACACCCCTCTGGACCTCTGATGTATATTGAAATATGAACACTCAAACTGACCGATGAAGGTCTTGAAACAATTGACAATAGGGTTGTTTGTTGTCGTGAAGGAAAAGAAGATCCTGATCAGAAAACACAAAGGTTTCAGGCTGATCAATTTTCTTCGCTGGTTGTATGGATGCAACACAATGACGATTGGTTTTGTGTGGCATGACACACGTGTAAAATTACAATACGTGTATTAAGTCCTCTCACAATTGAAGATGCATTGTATGACATCTGCAGTAAACACATATGAAAACATGGTGCGAAATGAGAAAATGCTCATAATAATGTTTTCAAAATCATCTGCTGCAGATGTGTTGCTTGTGGACAATAGTCCTGATATGTGACTTTTAGACTTTTTCAATTCAAACGTAATATGAATCATGTTACATGACAACTTTTGAATTGTATGTGTGCATGTACTCTGAGTTTGGTCATATGTGTAGTTATTTATATATATATATGTCATATGGCGAACAGGGAATATCTTGATCAGAGAAGACGAACTTGGTGGTCCTATTTCGCTCACATGACCTAGTAGAATTTAAATATTGTTAAATGTTCTTACTCTATACATATCTAAATTTTACTATAAACATATAAAAGAAAACAACATCCGTCTCCTGGCGCCCATCATTTCTAAAGGATCAGAATTATTTGAAAACAAATGAAATTATTTTGAATTTTTCCATTTGGTTTAGGAGGAGAAATTGTTTGTAGGAAAATGTGAAAAGCCTGTCGACAAAGATAGACGGTGAGTGATAAGAATAGCTCACCATGCTCTTCGTATTTAGTTGATATAAATCCCTATATATGAACGTTTATTTGTTGAATGTGAGAAAGGGTTAAAAGAACATGCACATACACATCTGTCCAGTAGAGTTTCTTGGCTTTCAAATCCAAGGCAATCGAGTCAGGCACAGCCATTCCATTGAAAGCTACTGTGAAATCCTTGGTACCAACGAGGGATGATCGTTTGATGGCATCTTCCTGAATATCTGTCCAGAAAATGTACCTGTGTAAAACATATATAACATAATAATTAAAATTATAAGACGAATAGATAAGGAGGAGTAAACTAGTCTTTTCCAACTTATATTTCTCTTATTACTCAACCAAACTATATGTTGTAGGTACTCAAAAGAATCGTCTCAATGTTTTCAAATAATAATACCATTAGTTGATACTTAAACCCTATAGTGTGGGTACTCAAAAGAATTGTCTCACTCAGAGATTTTTTGAAGTACCTACAATTTAGGGTTTGAGTTACAAATAAGGGTTCAATAATTTGAAATACTCGCTTTTTCTAGAGCTCTGAGTAATAATGCAATGTAATAATATACTAATAATTATAATTATTATAATAATGCAATGTAATAATATACTAATAATTATAATGATTCTAATAATGCAATGTAATAATATACTAATAATTATAATTATTATAATAATACTATGTAATAATATACTAATAATTATAATGATTCTAATAATGCAATGTAATAACATACTCATAATTATAATGATTCTAATAATGCAATGTAATAATATGCTAATAATTATAATTATTATAATAATGCAATGTAATAATATACTAAAAATTATAATGATTCTAATAATGCAATGTAATAATATACTAATAATTATAATGATTCTAATAATGCAATGTAATAATATACTAATAATTATAATTATTATAATAATGCAATGTAATAATGAGATTAATTTTATAAAGCGAATCATGATAACCAAGATATGTAAGAATGAGACATTCATCCACTAGATAGCTATTTCACCACCAGACTATTCCACCATACAAGTATATAGCACACGACTGAAAATACCTAGGCAAAACTATGGTAAATCGTTATTTATGAAAGTATAATGATTGTAAAGAGCTTAACTCTTTCAGCGCCAAAGGCAATATTGAGTTTTTTTGCAAACAATACTTATTCAGGTGAGTCAGCTCGTAACGAGCTGTCTCACCTGAAATCAGCATTGTTTGCCTTTAAGTTATCAAAATAGTCCACACTTTTATTACATAAGAAATGGAGACGCCCGATTTTGAACATAGAATAGTCTACTTTAAACACTTCGGCGCTGAAAGAGTTAAACAGTTTGGCAAAAGGAGAAATTGATAATAAGCTATTTCATATTATTTCGGGTTGGTGGCATTTTTTTACAAAAAGATAATTATTGAATTGTATTGCTTACTCATCTCATTTTACACTGGAATGAAAACAACTTAGTTTAACCCTTTCAGCGCCAAATTGATTAAAGTAGACTCTTCTATGTTCAAAATTGTTTGCAAAAACCTCAATATTGCCTTTGGCGCTGAAAGAGTTAAACGTATTTTACATCGATTGCGAAACAAGCTTTCAACTTATATCAATCACGCTCGATGTCTGCTTCCTGGAGAATTAACCAGTACTCGAATTAAAGGAAGAACCCGCTTATCACGGGATTCGAAGTGTTGAGTTATTTTCTGATGTCTAAAGATTCATTTAGTCCTTGACAATGTGATAACTAAACCAACTCGTATATCTAAAAATTCTACTTCATTGTTAGATCCCATTTTAATTTCAAATGATGTTCGAATTATTCAATCTGACAGATTGGATGAACACCAAACTATAAGTGATCACAAAGGTACTTTAGTACTAATACATTTTAACTATACCCCCAGGTCATGTTCAAAACGCAGGGTAAGGTACTATACTCGAGCAGACTTCGTTGTATCAAAGAATTTGATAGAAAGTGAAAACTGGAATTTTATTAGTTCGGAACGTTTTAGTAAAGTTTTACTAGGACTGCTGGTACAGTGCATCCCCCAAATGATGTTCGAATTATTCAATCTGACAGATTGGATGAACACAAAACTATAAGTGATCACAAAGGTACTTTAGTACTAATACATGCATTCCCTAACCGGATTATATTTGTCTCCAAAATTTAGATATAAACAATTTATAAAAATCGAATACGTATTTAGAGACAAAAAATAAATCTGTGTTATTATAAGAAAGGATGGCCGTATCAAACTTGTGAGAACTTGTGGCCAGACCCGTCTGCCTATAACATGTATATTTGTACTAAAACATGTATTCTGTATGTATAATTTGTGGGCAATAAAATATGTTCAAAGTAAAAAAAAGTCCTTGACAGGGATGTTTGTTTAGATGTTCTGTTTAGGCTTCTGTGCTCGAGATTTATTTACCTTCATTAACTCTTTCCTACATAAAACAAATCTGCAGAAGACAACTTTAAAATCATCTAACCAAACAAATGTGTGTATATATATATATATATGGAAACTGTTTGTAAATGAATACGTATTTAAAGAATAGAGTTTGATACAGTGTCGCAAAAGGAGAACATATTTTCAAGTTTGGCCCGCTTTCAACATACCCTGCAAGGGGATCAACGGCTATTCCACGAGGTCGACTTAAACCACGCTTTACAACATGGTGCGCTCTGTTGTTCACACTGGGGCCTCCTTTCTTTACAAATATTTTCCCAAGCATACCGTCCGTCCAGTAAACATTGTGATTGACCCAATCTACTGCAATCTGAAATTAATAATATACTGAAAATAAATTGCGAGCGAATAAACAATAGACTATTCAGACCACTGTTATACAAAAAAAAGGTAGATACATGTATGGCAACTTCATGAGTGTATCTAGATCTTAGAAAGTAAGTAGTTTACCTGTCTTAACCCCTTTCCACTTACAACAAACATGCAGCAAACAAGTTCAAAAACCTTTCGTTAGAAATATGGAAACTCTGTATAAATGTCAAAACATCTCTATGATGCGAATAGTTATTGATTGAAGTTGAAAACATTGTGACAAAAGGGGAACAGTCTCATTACAGGTGAGCAATATCTTCTTTTGCCACATTGTTTTCAAAATGTGTCTGCTGCAGAGGCGTCAGAAAGTGTATGAATGTGGGAGAGGGTTAAACAAATCCTGATACAGTAATAAAAGTAAGACTGGATAACACCAACATTCACAAACATGCAAAGGTCTCTTATAAACCTGTTTCCAAGTACAACTGTCATATTAATGTATTCTTGCTTCTGCGTTCAATTATTAATGTTCAGGGAACAAAAACTGTTATCTATGCAACTCTACACAACCGAACCATGTGACTTTTAAATCCAGTTTACATATTGATCACCCTGTGCATCTATGGCGTCTTACCCACATTGGTAGTATTTGTGACAGTTTCTTGACAGCTTCTGTGACTTAACTGACAACCTGGACATGCTGTCTCACCTTTTGCTAACCCATCGCAAATGCCATATGTTTAATTTTCATGTGTTGCTTCTCAGTAACTATTAGTTTAGTTTAAACAAGCTTTTACTTGAATTATTAAGGTCCTTGTCACCTTTCAACGTATGTTATACGAACTTTTAATTGAAGTAACAAACCTGTGGATCATATATACATAAATTAACGTAGGGAAGGCATGCAAGGTTCAACGAATTTGCATATTATACAAACAAAATTCCAAAAGTGTTCAAGACATCTGCTCCAGAGGCGTAAACATGCGTCTATATATTGGAAAGGGTTATTCCTTTCCCATTTACAATATGTATATAATGTATGAATGAAGACACATGTTGATGCATCTGCAGCAGAGGATCTTTGAAAGAAAATTGGAAAAAAGAGAACGTTTAGCATAATGAGCATAATTGAAAACAGTTGTAAACCTTGTATCAAAAGGGGGAATTGCGCATTATGAGCAATTTCTCCTTTTGCCACAATGATTTCAAGAGCAAGGCATCCAAATGCGTGATACTGTTAATACAGTACTCACCATATTCCATGTTTCAGACAATGCCAATTGATAATCAGACCGATTCATGTTCTCCAGCACCATGTCCATATTAAAGTTCTCCAGTAACTCAATTCTTCTTGAATCATAGTCGAAAAAGTAGAGTTCTTTTTTTACATAATCTGTATCACAGGAAAGCAGCAACATATTGAAATCCTGAAAAAAACAAGGTCATTTGTTTGTGTATATCTTCATTTTGGTAATCAAATTGTATTGGAACCGATGGCTCAGATGAAAAGTGCCGTGTGCACAGTGCCGGCCTCCTCCTTAGCTATAGTTCCTTCTTCGAAAGGAACGGTCAAACTTTTATCAAAATATCAGAGAGAGGATTCCAAATATGGCAAAAGAACACTAATTTCACTTTATTTTGTGACTTATATTATGTGATGATAGTGCGTGTTTTTTGACAAAATATTTAACCATAAACTTTCCAAGACCTAGGTTGTTGAAACTTCATGTTGTCCTTTATTTTCTAAAATATTAATGGCTCTACTTTTCTAAATGTGTATTCTAGTCTAACTGTGTCGTTTTCGCAGAAAATTTGGTTTAGGATTTTATTTTGGTTTTACAACTTTTTTCAACAATATTTCAGTACTATATCGCATCAACAGAACTATTATTCATGATCCATGGGTGACTAGCCATTAGGACTACTAGGCTAGGAAACAAGCCTTGCCAACCGGCACTCCATCATGACGGCACTAAGCGGAGATCGACGCTGGGACTTTCAGTCCTAAACCATCCCAACTAAAGTTGTTCATAAATATATTTATGCCTTTCTTTATACTTACGTTAAAGTTTATTCCTGGGAATTGTAGCGTGTTATTTTCAAGTTCAGCTATGGGCGATGTTATGGATGTTAGGTGGTTGTAACTCGCATCACGGTCGAATGGAAAGCCAGTGGCTATATATCCCGACACGGGATCTGAAAAGAGGTAAATGGAACATGTTTTATGCTCATATGAACATATATTCAAGGCTGAAAGTACTTATGTATGTTATCGGTCTATATATATCCCGGGGTCATAGTTTTCCTTCATTTGTAATAGGAATGAAGAAGTTTATTCGTTGGTTTGAGATCACTACCAAAGGAAAATTTGTAAAATAACGTTTTGATCACTTTGGCTTACTAGTAACTAATATACGTTTAAGATTCGGTCTTTGAACAACGAGATTTGATGGAGATTAATAACTAATAAACTGTTTGGAAAGATTGGATTTAAAACCTGGCATGTAAAGTGTTCAGAAGATATATGTGATATAAACCATGATGATACAGTACATATATGTAATATAAGTTCTGGGAAGATAACTCTGTCGTGTCATGGTGGATAGCATTTCCATATTTAATCCATACATATGGTACCGGACGGACGATACCAAACCAATTTTTCATCCGCCTTTGACGGGTGATAACTACAGCCTGATACTCACAAAGGAAACAAAAACAGGATGATAATTTCAGATGATTTTTGATAGATCGAATAGCATATCAAAAAGAAACAAATCCTAGACTTCTTGCTACTATAATATATTTAAGCAAATCTGTGCATAGAAACGTTATTACAGACATCATATTAATTTTGAATAATTGATGTATCGTCACTTTTCTCCACTATTTTGTCCTTATTATTTTGATCTTAACTTAACCGTTGTATTTGATTAATCTTGATGAAGACCAAGTGGTCGAAAATTCGATAATTAAAGAGTATTGATGATATAAAGTGTTTTATTATTTTGTTTTCCTTTCTTTAAACAACTGCAATGAAGCATGAAGTAGATACTTATGACAATACTGTACATATATGATTGATTATACGTGTGTTTTATTGATTGTATTGTATATATGTACAAGATGAACACTTTGGAATGTTTTATTGTTAAGAAACAAGTTTAAACTTGATACTCTAATTCGCTTTTAATGTTAATCAAGTTAGGCACCATCGAATATGCCGCAGTCTTACATGTTTGTGGGTGAAACTCGTTGGTCATACACCAGAAAGATCTACACTGTTCACATATTACTAACACAAGCTTACTAGAAGAATAAAATATGATAAGACTAAGCCAATGGATGATCTGAACCTACACTGTTCAGAAATACCAACTTGTTTTTTTCTCATGCACTGGTTCACATATTAATTTCGCTAAAGCGACTCGATTTAGTAAGTGTGTAACTACGTTAATTTAATTATACTTGACGTCTTGAAAAGAATTTACATTTTAATTTTCTAAATGAATATGAGATGTTTACCCTTCGGATATATATCAACTATGCAATTAAGTTTCAAGATTTCCCAAACAAGGTTTTTTTCCCTCTCAATACATTTAAGAAAGCTTCTTTCAGAAGTTAATAGACAGCGATAACAAAAAGTTCAAAACATCACGATAGTCAGCTTCGTCACCATCATCAGTATCATTATCATCATCCTAGTCATCATCTCCAACAACTACATAACTACTACTACAAGCCTTACCATATTAATAAGAGGATTGTCATTACGTTGATGTCGTTATGGTAAAGGTGCCCGTCTATTTCTATACATACGCTCATGCACCATAAATATACATAAAAGGTTTAAAGTTACAACTTCTCTAAAATTTCCAAAGGATGGTTATATCACCCATGTTATGAAAGCGATTTAATATTCATACAGCCTCCCCTGTCGAAACGTTATATGTAAGTTCACATTGCACGCGCCACGTCTCACGAAAACCAACCTTGGAAACTTTGTGAATAGTTAACATCCAGGTCAGACTGCGCCTCCGCGAAGTCTGTTCGCAATCTTCACAATCTTGCCGTATATGTACAAACTTAATAGCCATTGTATCGTTTACGTACAAATATTATAGCAGTTTTGGGGAAAACCCGTTTTGATTATTAGTCTTTATAGACTGACCGTAACGGGATCATATAAAGGTAACTTGACGTACAACTGGTGGAGTTACACTTCTTATTTATCAACAGATGCATCTAGGACGAAATGACATACATACACAAAGTGACTGCTCTGGTTAGATTATGGAAATGCACAGGCTTGCTACAATCTATATTCTTTTATGGAAGGGTATTAACGCATAAATTGCATCTTTCCTTCGTACATTACAACTTGCATTCGTACATTTACATCTTGCATTCGTACATTCACATCTTGCATTCGTACATTTACATCTTGCATTCGTACATTCACATCTTGCTTTGTGACATTCACATCTTGCTTTGTGACTTGCACATCATGCTTTGTACATCTTGCGTTGTGACATGCACATCTTGCTTTGTACATCTTGCTTTGTGACATGCACATCTTGCTTTGTACTTCTTGCGTTGTGACATGCAATCTAACTTTGTACAGCTTGCTTTGTGACATTCACATCTTGCTTTGTGACTTGCACATCATGCTTTGTACATCTTGCGTTGTGACATGCACATCATGCTTTGTACATCTTGCGTTGTGACATGCACATCTTGCTTTGTACATCTTGCTTTGTGACATGCACATCTTGCTTTATGTCTTGCTATGTGATATGCACATATTGCAATAAATATTGTCTGTTATTCTCGTTATTTAACACCATCAATTAATATTAATTTGATGAGATGAATTCATGTTTATGTTCTAATTTCAATAACGCCTTCCTCTTTACGAATGACAAATGTCAGTGTGCATAGCAGTAACAATGACGAATAGCCGAATGTAGAAAGCCGAATGTAAACAGCATAATACAGAAGGCATAAACCGATGCGACACCTGGTGTAATAATGACGCAACAACCAAATTATGCTAACAAGTGGCGCTACGTGTGTGTTGTCGGCAATTTCCGTAAATGACTCTCAAATAGGATTCTGGAGATTTCGTCTAACTACCATTTCGTCTAACTGATACTATAGAGTAAATGGGGTAGAGATTTCGTCTAACTTATCGATTATAGTACAATATGATCTATATCGATATGACGGTGTTATAGTTAGGTGTTAATTGGACGACTATAGTGAAAGACAACAAACAATTTTAATTAGTTTGAACATTTTATGATTTTAATTCGTAATTTTAATATGTATTAGTATCATTTAATTTAATATTTACAGTAAATTCAATACTTGTCCTCAATGTTTTCAATCACAAATGTATTCTCTTTTTTTCCCTATCCACTGTTTCTTTTTATAATTTACATATTTCTAACAGAACATAACAACATTTTATAGAACAGAATAATCTTTGACGTATACAAAGTACATAGTGAAAGACAAACATAAACACATATATACAAATATACAAAATATACAGGCACGCGGGTTTTTAATTATCGTTCCTCATCGTGAATTTTGTCTGAACTCCCAACTGTCCCCAGACCAGAGTTCCGACTGCAGACTCGTAGCAGCTTGTTGGTTGTTAGTTCATCATCTTCGTATCTGAAACGAAAATCAACAATTAAATAAATAGTTCATAGTCATGACTTATCCTTCTAAGAAGTTTTACAATTTAAAATCAGTCGTTTATTTATTTATTTGAAGATTATTTTATTTTACTCACTTATCCCAAGCATCAAAAAGACGACCGTGGACCTCGCGGTATCTTTTCCTGTGGAGTCTGGTGAGGAGGTTTTCCGACACGAGACGACCTGGAGAATAATTATATCACGTTCAGTCAATCGTTAATTCAAAGAAGAAAATTAGAAGTCGTTAAAAATTAGCGACGGCTCCTTTTCTTACATGAATTAAACCTTTTCCAGGCTTTCGACTCAATCAAGATTACGGGAATAGAATAATTACATCACATTCAGTCACTCGTCAATTAAAATTATACTCTTCATATATTTCGACATTACGGGTTCATCTTTTAGACGAAGATTGTATGTAACCTTTTCCATGTTTTCGACTCTTTAACAATCAACATTGTGGGAAAAGAAGAACTACGGAGAATAATGTCAACGTTTGTTGTAACCCTTTCCAAGCTTTCGACTCAATCAAGATTACGCGAATAGAATAACTATATCACATTCAGTCACTCATCAATTATTGAATCATTATAGGAAAAGGAGAAGTCGTTAAAAATAATCGAGGTCTTGAGTTCAAACAGTCGACACAAAAGTCGGCAAACAGTTAATTGAAATAAAGTTCAATAAACCATATAATTGAATATAGCAAATCTCCACCAAAAGGATCACCGCTATTAAAATAAGACAAGTGCAAGGAAAATTACTGAATGGGGGACATGTAGATCTACAAAAACGTGTCTTAAACGAGTCATTTAAAAATGTTGATTAAAATGTACGTAAATCAGTCTTGGTGAACTGTTACTAAGCTTTAAATAAAATATCATTTTGTTCAATGCAGTATAAAAAAGCCTTACCGTAACCAGAAATGAAACTGACGTTGTGCAACAGCGTTGATCCAAATGAAAAAACGTTTTACAAATGGCTAAATATGAAACAAGTGACGCGACTTTTGCATACTATTTTACAAAAATACTCGTATATTGTCGGCAGTTTCCGTCCAGAGCCCGACAGTTTCCGAACATGCGCCGTCTGCTGTCAAAAATCGTGTTGGTCGCGTTCTGTTCTGTGACATGTTCTATTATTTGTTTACAGTTAGATGATGAATCGCCGATCTAGCTAAGAATTTGAAATAAGGCTAAAACATTAAATAAAAAAATGCATCATGCCATCAAGCAAAATGTTCAAGGACGATCCTAAGGTCAGATAACCGAATGTAATATTGAATGTATGAACGCAAAATGTAAATGTACGGAAGCAAGATGTGCATGTCACAACGCAAGATGTACAAAGCATGATGTGCAAGTCACAAAGCAAGATGTGCAAGTCACAAAGCAAGATGTGAATGTCACAAAGCAAGATGTGAATGTACGAATGCAAGATGTGAATGTACGAATGCAAGATGTGAATGTACGAATGCAAGTTGTAATGTACGAAGGAAAGATGTAATTTAACCGAATGTAATATTGAATGTATGAACGCAAAATGTGAATGTCACAACGCAAGATGTACAAAGCATGATGTGCAAGTCACAAAGCAAGATGTGCAAGTCACAAAGCAAGATGCGAATGTCACAAAGCAAGATGTGAATGTACGAATGCAAGATGTGAATGTACGAATGCAAGATGTGAATGTACGAATGCAAGATGTGAATGTACGAATGCAAGTTGTAATGTACGAAGGAAAGATGTAATTTATGCGTTAATACCCTTCCATATTCTTTTAGCGCCAATGGCAATGATAAGGGTTTGCAATACATATGCAGACCATTCAACTCGTATAGTCTGTCTCACCTGAAATCAGCCTTTTTGGTTTTTAGTTATCAATAATTCAAAAACTCTTATTTCATGAAAAATAGAGTCGCCGGACTTGAAACATGGAAGAGTCCACTTTGGGGAATTATGCGCTAAAAGGACGCGAATCAGGTACTGTTATTGAAAGAGTGCGATCACATCAAAAGATGTACTTTATGTAACGTGGTTTGCATTGTCTTGTTGAATCGTTAAATGTGTAATGAAAACAAGCAAGTTCTGACACTTTATATGAAAATACGCAACTAGATCATGTTATACCATTTTTATCGCATAATTTTAACTACAACCATGTCGCGGGCTCTCGATGTGATAGGACAGCGATTGGAACACACTTGTTCGTTTTTCCAGACTATGTTAAATAAACAACAATGCACACTTAGGTATAAGCTAATCAACTGGAATTGTAGTTAAAAACTTCAAAGTCAAAGAATAAGTACTGTAGTTATATGAAAATAGTACTATTAGTTGAAAATGGTCGACGCTCATGAATATGCATGGTAGAGATTATAATATTATAAGAGATTATAAACTTTTGTTTATTTGATATTTTCCATAATTTTGCCTAAATGTTTAAATTCTTCTGCTGCAGAATAAGTGCCTTTTGGAAAGGGATGAACAAGATAAAAGCTAACAATCCAAATCACGCCGAAGTAACTTCAATAGCTCATCGTCCTGTTGTATTAGTTAGTAAAGATAATAATTGAAACAAGAAATATCTTAACAAATTGATACATAGTAACAAACTGAAAAGACCATAGCTTTTAATACATATTTCCGATCTCTTTGTCAGGTTCTTAGATATCTCCGTCCCTGTTTGTTTTTACACTCGAACTCGGATATACAGCTATTTACACTATATGGTTGAATAAAATTATTTACAATTGTAGACATTCAGTGCATAATATATGGTGTTTCAATTCTTAAATTATTTGCATTAATATATATATATTTTTTATAATGAGCACGTCTTAAAATGGCTGTTATATGGAACACATTTCTTTTAATGTATTGAATATCATACAAGTTATTGCTATATGCATGCTCTTCTTGACAACGTTATACTCAAAAATGCACTATGAAAATATGAAAAATATATCCTGGAAAGTATCACAAAAAATGGTCGTCTATTTGATATTGAAGAAAATCACAGAAACTCAACATTAATAAGAATTATATAATCAAAATTTAGATAAATTGACTGATGTTTGGTACTACTTTTATAGGTGATGGTAGGTGGAAAAACGTTTTGAGTCTGGTACCCGAATGATCTATATATTTCTGCTTGAAATCGGGAAGCCAATTGATGTATGCTTCAAAATGCCACATTACAATATACCTCAGTGACACTGTCCAACAATGATATATGATCATAACAGAACGTATATATACAAGATGAATGTTCTTTTATCGCTTATGGGTGGCGGGGTAGTCCAGTGGTTAACACACTGGACAGTCAATCCAGAGGTATGGGGTTCAAATCCCGGTCAGGGTTCTGGAAATTGGAGGGATGCTTTTAAGCGTCCCCCACTCAACTAGAGGTTAAGTACTGGTTTTCCAGGAAAAATAACCTCGCGTGTATTGGTGCTATATAAAAATAAACACTTTCATAAATATAATGCAGAACTCATTTCTACGAACGATAATCCAAATTTGATAATTATATCATAAATATGACCGCCTCGGTGGTGGTGTAGTGATAGAGCAAACGCCTAGTGTGCGGGAGGTCACGGGTGCGATACCAGGCCGGGTCATACCAAATACGTTAAACATGGTAGTAATGACTGCCCTCCTTGGCGCTCAGGGTTGCGGGGTTGGCTTTACGACTGACTTGCTGGTGTCAGGTAAAATGAACCAGTAGTTCTGGTTACTCAACCATGAAATGCCGTGATATAACTGATCAATTGTTGAAGCGGCGTAAAAAAACCCACACCAAACAATCAATCAATTAATACCCGGAATATGCGGGACTTCAAATCAAATGTCAATATTCGTTTCATTACCGCCCTTTATATACGTATATAATGAATGCACTGCATAATACTACGAGTAATAAGTTAAATTGTGAGTTGAACTATACTCAACAATATAAAAAAACTTCCGCTAAGTTTGCATAACATAGCTACATATAAACACACCGTGGACATTTTGGTAAAGGGTCACACAAGGAGCATTTCTGCCTTATTACCTTTGATACAGACAAGAACAATTTGAAATTGAGGGGATTTTCTCTCCATCTTCTTTCTGATACCGCAGCAAACAATTGCAAAGTGCTACATATAATTTGTTGAACAAACTTGAAAGAGGAACAGCAAAGTAACGTTCCTGTGAAATTGATCCAATTGATTGGGAAGAGATGTCGTTTGAAGCTAAAAGTTAACGACGACGGTCGTTTGACGGACGGCAGAGGCTTTAGGTGATCTAACAACTTAAATATCGATTGATTGTAAGCATCACCTTGGGACTGCATCTTTTTTAAAAACTTATTGTAGCCAGGCATTCTACGTTAATTATATCTCAACAGTGTTTTGTAGCCAGGCATTCTACGTTAATTATGTGTCACGGTGTTTTGTAGCAAGGCAATTTACGTTAATTATGTGTCACGGTGTTTTGTAGCAAGGCATTTTACGTGAATTATATGTCACGGTGTTGTGCAAACTCATTAAAACCAGATCTTTTAAACTCGCACAATCGTATATATACGTATGTAACATAGAAGTTTTTTGGTCTGAATTTAATGAGATTGGGTGTTGTGTAGCCAGGCATTTTACGTGAATTATGTGTCACGGTGTTTTGTGGACAGGCATTCTTCGTTAATGATATATCACGGTGTTATGTAGCCAGGCATTCTACGTTTATTATATGTCACGGTGTTTTATAGCCAGGCATTCTACGTTTATTATATGTCACGGTGTTTTGTAGCCAGACAATCTACGTTTATTATATGTCACGATGTTTTGTAGCCAGGCATTCTACGTTAAGTATATGTCACGGTGTTATATAGCCAGGCATTCTACATTTATTATATGTCACGGTGTTATGTAGCCAGGCATTCTACGTTTATTATATGTCACGGTGTTATGTAGCCAGGCATTCTACGTTTATTATATGTCACGGTGTTTTATAGCTAGGCATTCTACGTTTATTATATGTCACGGTGTTATGTAGCCAGGCATTCTAGGTTTATTAGATGTCACGGTGTTATGTAGACAGGCATTCTACTTTAATGATATGTCACGGTGTTTTGTAGCCAGGCATTATACGTTTATTATATGCCACGGTGTTATGTAGCCAGACATTCTACGTTTATTATATGTCACGTAGTTATGTAGCAAGGCATTTTACGTTTATTATATGTCACGGTGTTTGTAGCCAGGCATTCTACGTTAACTATATGTCACAGTGTTTTGAAGCCAGGTATTCTACGTTTATTATATGTCACGGTGTTTTGTAGCCAGGCATTATACGTTTATTATATGTCTTGTAGCCAGATATTCTACGTTAACTATATGTCACAGTGTTTTGTAGCCAGGCATTTTGCGTAAATTATATGTACCGGTGTTTTGTAGTCAGGTATTCTACGTTAATTATATGTAACGGTGTTTTGTAACGAGGCATTTTGCGTGAATTATATGTCACGGTATTTTGTAGCCAGACATTCTACGTTTATTATATGTCACAGTGTTTTGTAGCCAGGCATTTTACGTTAATTATATGTCACGGTGATTTGTAGCCAGGCATTTTACGTTAATTATATGTCACAGTGTTTTTTAGCCAGTCATTTTACGTTTGGTATATTTCACGGTGTTTTGTAGCCAGACATTCTACGTTAACTATATGTCACAGTGTTTTGTAGCCAGGCATTCTGCGTAAATTATATGTCCCGGTGTTTTGTAGGCAGGTATTCTACGTTAATTATATGTAACGGTGTTTTGTAGCGAGGCATTTTACGTGAATTATATGTCACGGTCTTATGTAGCCAGGCATTCTACGTTTATTATATGTCACATTGTTTTGTAGCCAGGCATTCTGCGTAAATTATATGTCACGGCGTTTTGTAGCTAATTAAATGTTCCGGTGTTTGATTAACCAGAACAAATCTACCAAAAGTACGCCATCATTTTGATAACCTGGGGTAAAGGGCAACTTGATTGACATGAAAAGTCGATCGGTCCTAACTTATGCATTGAAGAAAACCTGTGAAGCGTTAAATAACGTATCCAAAATTCCAAAGGGTATTCAAGAAGCTTTATTTAGGCCGACTAAAGTACGTCGGCCTTCACCATTCTCCCTTTATACTACACTTGTTACACTGATGCCCGTTTCCACTAATTTGCAAACGCTTTAATACTAAAACACACATTTGCACATGTTTCTATTATTTCTATTTTATGGTTTATATTTGGATTGGTCCAAACGAGCATAAGAAGTAAGTCTGTAAGATCAACCACTGAAAATAAGAAATGTGTTCTCATGTACTTTATTCTCGGAGCCAGTATTTTTTATTTGCCCCTGTTTAAAAAGATATTCCTAAGTGCATATAGACCAAGATGTTCTTGCTAAGTGCTTTCAAGGTCGCAATCAACCTAAATACTTGACATCATTCATAATCAACAATGTTTTGATGTATATATATATTCATCATACAACACAAACACATTGAGTGATCATGTTAAACTCCACTCCATATTAGGATATTTCCTTGCTGTGACAATCGAATTAACTATAGACAAGTAAATCAATTTGAGACAAAGTAATCAAGAATGTAATTCCATGTACACGCACTCCATTCCTTCATTGGAGAGTGATCAGAAGTACTCCGTTTAACTCGTTCAATGCTAATGGCGACCTGTCACATCATAAATCAGTATTGTTTTACTTTTAGTTATCAAACTTGTCCAAAGCTCTTATAACATGAACAATGGAGTCGCCCGATTTTAAACATGGAAGAGTCTACTTTGTGGAATTCGGTGCTGAATGAGTTAAATATACAAGTGAGCCGGGCTACACACGATTATAATCATAATGCTATTCATGTTTAAGTCATAACTGGTCTAAAGATGCTGACAGGATTATTGTCCAGCAAGATGTTCTTTGCTCAGTCCTCATCATATGTCAGTTTATTGTTTTTGGCCTGGTCATAGTAGTAATACCATTTTTTCGGAGTTGGCAGCCTGCCAATTGCTGTTAGCACCAAACAACGCATGAGAAATTAGGATTTAGCGAGGGTCCATAAGGCCCGTGTCCGACTTCCCCCACCCCAAGAAAGAAGACATGTGAAATATACAGTGGCCGTAGGGCCCGTGCGTCGAAAAATTCAACCTTCCAGCAGCCCCCAGGCCGTCAGCACTACAGTGCTTTTATTATCATAAAGCATTTGCTGTTTCCTCACCTGTTCTTATTGTGTATCTTTTTCCATTTGATATACCAAATATTTCTAGTTAGTTATGAATCTGACATATGGGAAATGGTTTAAACACGATAAAGTGCAATTTGAAATGATTTTTATAAACATGCACTTTAATTATGTTATGTAATATATTAACCACATACATTGCACCACGTATTTTTAATGCTTACAGAGTCGGAGCGGGGTAAATCTGAGAAATATCTCAACAAACATTCACTACCCGGATAGAAGTATATATAATAATTGAGTGCACGAGAAACGTACAAATTGGCTTTTCTGAATAGTGTAGGTTCAGATCATTTTATCCACGTGCTCAGTCTTATCACTCTACACAAATTGAGTAAATATCCTGACAACCTTGCGTAAGTAATCTTTGAACATTGCAGATCCACAGGTTCATCTCGATCTTAACTCTTTCAGCGCCAAAGGCAATATTGAGGTTTTTGCAAACAATACTGATTAAGGTGAGTCAGCTCGTAACGAGCTGTCTCACCTGAAATCAGAATTGTTTGCCCTTTAGTTAGCGAAATAGTCTAAACTTTTATTACATGAGAAATGGAGACGCCCGATTTTGAACATGGAAGAGTTAATTATTCAGAAACGCCACCGTGTACCCTTTCCCTTGTGCTGGAGAATATATAGTATGTACCAATGAAAAACACGGTTACATCTATTCAAGGCTAAATATAGGTCACACATTTCAAAATAGTATGTACTAATGAAAAACACGGTTACATCTATTCAAGGCTAAATATAGGTAACACATTTCAAAATAGTATGTACTAATGAAAAACACGGTTACATCTATTCAAGGCTAAATATAGGTAACACATTTCAAAATAGTATGTACCAATGAAAAACACGGTTACATCTATTCAAGGCTAGCCGAGCTCCGGTAGCTCAGTCGGTAACGATGCGGGCTGTCAATCCAGGGGTTGTGAGTTCGAATCCCGGCTCGGCCAACTTTCTTTCCGACGATTGACAAAAGTCAATGCGACATGCTTCATTCGATTTCCACCAATGGGCTAAGTCTATGTGGAAAAGCAGCCAGTTGCTTGGAAAGATTGTTGTGTGGAGTACTGGTGTGAGCAAACCAGGAAATGCATGAGTATGTGAACTGGCCGCCGTGATATAACTGAGAAATTGTTAAAAACGGCGTTAAACCCCATTCAACCAACTATTCAAGGCTAAATATAGGTAACACATTTCAAAATACACGAATTCAATAACAATAATTTACTACCGTATGCACGTTGTACGAAGTGTTTCAGACGTGTTACAAGCAGTTCCTTTTATGGAAGGGTAGAGCCTAACTGTCTGTACGCGGAATGCGAGTTAATATAGTGACTGTTCGCATCCGATTACATTACATTGCAATATGGTACACTCACTAGGTAACTGGAATTAGTTTATATTATAGTATTTATACGTGACATTTTGTATCAGGCCCTTAGCTGTGTGCACATATGTTTATAATTATTATTACGTACAACAATGCATTTTTTCGAATTCATGACTGGTCTTATGGAAACATTCATGACGCACACTTTGAACTTGAGAAAATTCTTTACTTAATGATACATAACATTGCAACAATGGTGAGGATCAGGCTTCATTGTGAGGAGACATATTGCAAGTATTTTTACGCTATCAGATATAAATCTTTCTATGTCAGACGTATATATTCTAGACAGAGGAGTTACAGGGTTGGCGACGGGGAGAGCGGTATAAACATGTCATCTTTTACATTGGATATTCGATATTATCACTGGGTCACGTCACTGGGAAGAGCGCAATACACATGTCATCTATTTCATAACCCTCACTCGGTTTTCGTATATATATATATAATGTACATGTATATATAATGTACGAGATCATATATTTTATTTTATTATTTTTATGGCCTGTATTTACCTCTATATGTTACATACTGACTTGATACTTTTAAGTGTATAAATAGAACTGTCGGCGGTGTTTGCTTATTAAACCCTTTCCATCATTCAACAAACTTGCAGCAAACTCGTTTGAAAATATTCGAACAAGAATTTGGAAAATCTCCATAAAAGGAAGTAACCTATTTGAATAGAGCTTATCATATTGTGGCAAAATTAGAAATTGCTCATTATGAGCACTTTTTCCTTTTACCACATTATGTTCAATTGTCGTCTGCCAAAGAAAAGTCAAAATGCGTCTCCGGGTATGAAAAGGTTATATTTATTGAAAATACGATAAAACTGAAAGCTTGTATGTAAATTCTGCTACACGGATATTTGCATGAGTAGATGGCGATCAGTGAAGGTTCTGTTCAGACTGCACATAGTTGCATGGTGATCTGGATATATCGCAAAAGGCTGACAGTCGGTTGTCGTGTCACGTGGTTCAGTCTCCATATACCCTTTCCAACACTCAACCGTACTGCAGCAGACGAAAGTTTAAATACATATAAACACTAATAGGATCATTCTCTATAAAAGATTATATTGAATAGGGTTGAAAGCATTGTGACAAAAGGAACAGTTTCTCATTGTGAGCAATCTCACCTTTACCCAGACTTTTTTTTTTTTTTAAAAACCGTCTGCTGCAGAGGCGTCAGAATGCTTCTATACGTACGGACGGGTTAATTTAAAGTGGCTAGCCCTTTCCCTCATATATACGCTTTCTGACGCCTCTGCAGCAGACGGCTATTTGAAAACATAGTGACAAAAGAAGAAATTGCACAAAACGTGCAATTTCTCCTTTTGCCACAATGTTTTCCACTTTTAGTCATAGGTTATCCATTCAATTATAGAGATTTTCTGTTTTTTGACAAAATATGTTCAAAGTCGTCTGCTGCAGAATTGTCGTATGAAAGAAAGGGTTAATTAAATAACCGAATACTGAACTATCTGATACTAGCCTTATAAACAAGTTTTAAAGCCGTTATGATGAACAGGTATCATGATGACGATGTAATATAATGGTAAAATGTATCGTTTTGATTTACACTTGAAAACAGTGATCGGAAAAGTAACAGTTGCTCGTTCTGCGCAGTTTCTCATTTTTCGACTGCAACAGAGACAAATATTAATAGTACATTCAACATACAAAGTTCAGAGACTAAACCGATCGCCAATTTAATTACGTGATAGGCTATTTGCTGTTAACGTACAAATGTGTAAATTTACCAGAGGAGAAGGCCCAATTATGTGTACATGTAACAATACACCGGTTATGAACTCATTACATTTGCAACAAAGTCAAGGACCATTTCATTGAAGCGAAAAATAACGTCTCAAAAATTACAAAAGGTTTTCAAAAAGCTTTATTCCTCCCGACCTAAATACGTCGACCTTCACATTCCCCCTTTATACTACACTTGTTAAAACTAGTCAGATTTGATTTATTGATTGATTTATTGGAGTTTAACGCCGTTTTAACAATTGTTCAGCCATATCACGGCGGCCAGTTCACCTACTCATAAGATTCCCGGTTTTCTCACACTAGTACTTCACACAACATACTGTCCAAACAACTGGCTGCTTTTCCACATAGACTGTTTGTCCGTTGGTAGACATATTTAAAAACACTCGACTACAGATACCTTGTCATCTGATATGGGGAGTTGACATTTCAAAACAGACTTTTTCCTTCTTGCATGGGAAGAGTTGTCAGGAGTACTGGTACGAGAAAGCTAGGAAACACAGCTTAGATGAGCTGATCGGCGTGATATAACTGAAATAACACTGACAACGGCGTTAAACTCCAATCAAACATTTTATCACAAAGTTTTCAAAATGTGTCTTAACCCTTTCCCTCATATAGACGCTTTCTGACGCCTCTGCAGCAGACGGCTTTTTGAAAACATAGTGACAAAAGGAGAAATTGCACAAAACGTGCAATTTCTCCTTTTGCCACAATGTTTTCCACTTGTTGTCATAGGTTATCTGAATGGATAACCTATGTTTTGACAAAATACGTTCAAAGTCGTCTGCTGCAGAATTGTTGCATGAGGGAAAGGGTTAATCAACGGCGTAAAGCATGATCCATCTCTGTATTTCGACCCCGAAAAAGGAATGTTGAAAAAGGAAAAAATGTTTTTATGAGTGTCCATTTTCCATTAATTTACAAACGCTTTAATACTAAAACACACATTTGTACATGTTTCTATTATTTCTATTTGATGGTTTATTTATATTTGGATTGGTCCAAACGAGCATAAGAGGTAAGTCTGTAAGATCAACCACTGAAAATAAGAAATGTGTTCTCTCGTTCTTTATTCTCGGAGCCAGTATTTTTTATTTGCCCCTGTTTAAAAACATATTTCTAAGAGCACACGAACTGGACCAAGCTGTTCTTTTTAAGTTCTTCTTAGGGCACAATTAGTCTAATTATTTAACATCATTCATAATCAGCAATCAGCAATTATATATATATAATATTCACGCATTAAAAAAAACATTGAAGTTATCATGTTAAACTCTACTCCATATTGGGATATTTCATTGCTGTGACAATCGAATTACTTCTAGACAAGTGAATCAATTTGAGACAATGTTATCAAGAATGTAATTCCATGTACACGCACTCCATTCCTTCATTGGAGAGTGATCAGTTTCAATTTTATAGGGGTTTTACACCGCTTTCAACATTATTTCAGTTATATCACAGCGACAGTACTACTAGGCTAGGAAATGTACCTTGCCCAAGGGCACTCTACGATGACCGCCGTGCCGCGACTGGGGATCGAACCCGAGATACCGGGTTTCAAATACCCGACGGTAACCACTCGACCACGGTGGACTCCTCAAGATAGTGATCAGAAGTATTCCGTTTAACTCTATCAGCGACAAAGGCAATATTGAGCTTTTTGCAAACAATACAGATTCAGATGAGTCAGATCGTAACGAGCTGTCTCACCTGAAATCTGCATTATTTGGCTGTGAGTTTTAAAAATATTCAAAAAATCCTATAACATGAAAATAGAGTCGTCCGAGTTTGAACGTGGAAGAGTCTACTTTAAACATTTCGGCGCTGAAAGGGTTAACTTTTTCAATGCTAATGGCGACCTGTCACATCATAAATCAGTATTGTTTGACTTTTAGTCATCAAACTTGTCCAAAGCTCTTATAACATGAACAATGGAGTCGCCCGTGTTAAACATGGAAGAGTCTACTTTGTGGAATTCGGTGCCGAATGAGTTAAATATACAAGCGATCCAGGTCACATACGATTATAATCAGAATGCTATTCGTGTTTAAGTCATATCTGGATGCTGACAGGATTATTGTCCAGCAAGATGTTCTTTGAAAAAAAGGAGATACTTTTAAATAAACTATAGGCTCAGTCCTCATCATATGTCAGTGTATTGTTTTTATCATAAAGCATTTGCTGTTGCCTCACCTGTTCTTATTGTGTACCTTTTCCATTTGATATACTAAATATTTCTAGTTGGTTATGAATCTGACATATTGTATATGTATATATTTAGTGTGTCTAAGCCATATTCTTCCACTCTGTAAATGGATATAGACAAATTGTTTCGATGTTTGCAAGGAAAGGATTGTATTGATTGAGTGATACGAGGTGATAGTGTTTAACTCTTTCAGCGCCAGAAGCAATTGTGAGGCTTTTGCAAACAATGCAGATTCAGATGAGTCAGCTCGTAACGAGCTGTCTCACCTGAAATCAGCATTGTTTGCCTTTTAGTTACCAAAATAGTCCAAATTTTCATAAATAGAGAAATGGACACACCCAATTTTGAACATGGAAGAGTCTACTTTAAACAATTCGGCGCTGAAAGAGTTAAATCAAAGCGTCCATCAATGTTGCCCAATAACGTATGATGCCGAAAAAGGGTTATATTTCAAACATAGATGTGTCGCCTTAAACAACGTAATAGGATACCATTCTACACAGCACATTAAAATGAAATCTGAGAACTGAATGTCTTTTTCATTCTTCTTTCATAACATTTATCCGTACTTATTTAGAGGATTCAAACTGTGACATTAACCCTCTCCCACATACAACATATGTTCAGCAGACCACTACGAATATATCTGAATAGATATTCTACAAATGAAACTATAAACATTATTGAAAAGATTTGAAAACATTGTTGCGAAAGGGGATTGTTCTAATTACTCTTTTTCTCTACGTTTCCAAAAGTTGTCTGTGACAAATGCATCAACATGTTTATGTATATGGGAAATGGTTTTCACACGATAAAGTGCAATTTGAAATTATTGTTATAAACATGCACTTTAATTATGTTATGTAATATATCAACTACATGAATTGCGCCTCGTATTTGAAATGCTAACAGAATCGGAGCGGCGTAAATCTGAGACATATCAACAAACATTCACTGCCAGGATAAAAGAATATATAATAATTGAGTGCATGAAAAAGGTACACGTTGGCTTTTCTGAACAGTGTAGGTTCAGATAATTTTGTCAACGTGCTCAGTCTTATCACTCTACACACATTGACTAAATATTCTGACAACCTTGCGTAAGTAATCTGTGAACATTGCAGATCCACAGGTACATCTGGATCCTATTTATTCACAAACGGAGTGGGGTGTAGCCCCTGTTGTTTTATATCCATATATTACTCACACACATTATTAACACACTGCTTTTTCTTTATAAAGGAGTTTACAATATTTTGTAATAAAATATATCATCTAGTGTACAAAGGTCAGTTTGTTATATTTGGGAAAGGGTCAACATTGTACATTAATACCATTACGTGATGTCGAAAAGGAGATGCGATAAGACCCATTTTCGCCTGAATTTAATAACTTTCCCTCATATAGATGCTTTCTGACGCTTCTGCAACAAACGGCTTTTTGAAAACATAGTTACAAAAGGAGAAATTGCTCGAAACGAGCAATTTCCTCTTTTGCCACAATGTTTTCCACTTTAAGTCATAGGTTATCCATAAATTAGGTTTTCTATATTTTGACAAATAATGTTCAAAGTCGTCTGCTTCAGAATTGTCGTATGAGGGAAAGGGTTAATCAAACACTTTCTACCGCACAGGCATGTTGCCAGGTGTAAACGTGTGGTCTTGAAAGAATGTAATTGGCTCGCGACCAGCATTTACAGGTCTTATTAGAGCACCTTATTGGCATCACAGAAAATTGTATATGCACTTAGCCAGTGGAAGACAGTGGTGCAGAGGTAGAGCGTCGGTCTCTCGTACCAAAGGTCCCGGGTTCGAGTCCCGTGATGAGCGGGTTCTGCCTTTAGGATGTTTCCACACAAACGGTGCGAGTACTGGTTAAGTCTCCAGGAAGCAGACATCGAGCGTAATTAAAATAAGCTAAAAGGCTTGTTTCGCAATCGATGTAAGATAAATAAGTTTAAACGATAACCCGTGGGGCTATACTTTCTAGATCTTTGTCGCAAGTTGTATTTCCGGATACAATACCTGCAAGCGAATTTTCCGTTTGTACATGCTCGTCTAAATCTTCACTTAACGCAGATGAAAACCGATCAGTATTCGCATGACTCGGCTAGAATGATGATAACGTCTTAAAACGCCAATGTAAACTGACACTGCTTAAAAGAAAACTGGTATAGAGCCGGCTTGAACTGATTGGGAACATTACATGCAAGATATGTTTTTAATTAATGTACATGTACATAACAAACAGTTATTTGTACATGTGTCTAATAACATAATTGCTGGCATGAGTGCATGAGAAACGGTACACGTTGACTTTTGGGAACCGTACAGATCAAAATCAGTCAGTGCATCCGGACAGTTTTATCAGGATTCACACTTTGTCAACGTGTGTATATTCTGAAAAGACGGAACAGGCGTACAAATTGATCTGAATCCAAACTTTTAAGAAATGCCAACTTATATATTTCACCATGCATTGACGCATATAACGTTTGAAATGTTTCAGCTTAATCTTGTTCGATTATAAGGCTGTTCGTACATTAAATATCTAACACTTATACGGTATTTCTGTCATTGATATGTATACGTCGCAGGCCACGACACATTTGAGTCATAGATCAAAAGAAATTGTACGTAGGCTGGCATCGGGTGATTACGATGACGTGAAGCAAAGTAATGCCTACTATTCAAATAAGGTGTCGGTTGTCAATCATCACATTGAAGAATCTGGTAAGATTGCACAATAAAATGGGTGGAGCACTTTGCACTGATGGCCTCGTCCTAAATTCCCTTGAAATGATTCATATAAATCTACGCCAGGGAAGGATTTTGTTGGAGACCGTTACTGCCAGCTAGAATGCAGTTCGGTTTAAGCGGTCGAACAGCCTTACCGGTAAGAAAATGATGACTACTATTTATTCGTTTATTTAATATTAGTTTTGCAATGAATTGAACATAATGTCAGGAAATCCTAACCGTTATGTTCATTCTTTAAATAATGATGCATTTTACCTTAGTATTGTTTTTACGAACTATATTATCTCAATACACAGAAATGATCATTTTACGAATCTATGTCATTATATTTCAGGTTGGGGTCATGTTACAGGGATGCAAATAGTAGTTGGGAAAAGGGGGGGGGGGGGGGGGGGGGGGGGGGGTCCAAACCCTCCCAAGTCTCAACTTCCCTCCCAACTTTCCTCCCGGGTCCCAACTTCCCTCCCAAAAGTTTCCTCCCGGTGTTCAACTTCCCTCCCAACTTTCATCCCGGAGGGTTCAAGGTGTTAAACCATCCCAACTTCCCTCTCGGAGGTTCATAACCCTCTCAACTTCCCTCCAAGATGACGGTTTTCCAAGATTCCTCCGAGTTAAAACTCATGTGATCATTAAAGGTTTTTTTTCCCCATTTCATGTTCAACTTCTAAAGGGTGTATAGTCTATTGATTAACGTCTAAAATGAATAAATCAGAAAAAAGAGACGATTTTGGAAAAGTATTATTTCAATCCTAAAAATGCGGGTGCATATATGGGTCCACAAAGTGTTTATTGAATTGACACCTAACTCAACGCTTTCATTATCAGTTTGAATTAAAAAAGGCGACGTTCGCTTTGAACAAGAAATAACGATTCTAATGTTCATCATATACTAAAGATGTCAGCGATTTTCAACTTCTTAAAACAGTGGTCGCATTTTTATTAGAGAATTCACGTACACATTTATGAAACACCTTTTCACATTTTAAAAATCCCCTATCTTGTTCATGATGACATATTTAACTAAAGAAGTTTATTCTTGTAAACAGAAATATGTTGTTATCATTTTCCTCCCACGCTTTCCAGTTTAAACGAAGTCATTCCGTCGACATTGACATACCCGTAAATAGTCATTTTAATATGATAATTCATATTACCTACGTAAACATATGATGCTGAATTGCTTGAGAAATGTTACTCTTTTTTCTTCTTCTTCTTCTGTTCTATGTGTCTGAAAATGCTGATCTACATCAAATTAAATGTGGAATCCGAAAATACCCCCACGTTTATCATCTTATTCTGTTCTCTCTTTTCGCGATTATAAAGGAAAACATCATGTTTCTCAAATAGGATTCATTACATAAATGTATGAGGAAAGTGGGGTATTAAAATGATTAATGTGTTTGGGTTTTTTTTACGACCGACTCACGATATGATCTTTTGTACTGTAATTCGAAATATATAGATCCATCCGTGACCTATAATGTACCCTTACTCTTTCTGTTGTGTTATTCTTTTTTTTCTTTAACACAAGTTAATCAGTATTGTTTAAAAGCTGTTCGCTTTATTTTCCATTTGTCGATTTATACTCTACCTTTTATTAAAATTGCATTCAAATTGTGTTATAATTGGATAGAACTGACCATGGTAATACTTAAGTGTGAGAACACCTTTTCAGCTAAAAGACAAGTTTTAGTCATGTCATGTGGTTTTTATTTCGCAATTCTGGTTCAATAGAACGGATGGATGATTGAACGTGTTCTAGTTTCCTCCCTCCTAAAAAATGAGAGATGGTTACGTGACACGACACAATGTACGTTTATCAACAAATCATTATTAAATACCAAGATCGGTATGCATTTCTTTCTTCTCTTCTGTATACACAATTCAGTCAAATGCTTCTACAGTGGTTAACGTCGGGGATTGAAAACCGGGCGTCCCGGGTTCAATCCCCAGTCCACAACGGTCATGGTGGAGTGCCTTAAGCAATGCACATTTTCTAGCCTAGTACTGGTTTGTTTACTCAGGGATCATAAATAATTGAACTGTCGTCGTGATATAACTGAAATAATGTCGAAAACGGCGTAAAACCCCAATAAAACAAACAAACATATGCTTCTACAACTTTCGCAATAAATGTCAAATTTAAAATAGCTCATAATCTGTTCTTATTCTTTAAAACCTTCAGAGCACGCTTTTCATGTGTTGCGCTATCCATTTACGCCCACGTAACTCCAGTTCGAATCATATATATATACGCAGTTTTCGGAAAACGAGTTATAACACGTTCTCACGTAAAAACATTATAACACGTTACACATATTTTATAAGTATGGATAGGGAGGATCATATATTTTTAAATTTTACTGCCGACTGAATAACATAACTGCAACAAGGACCATTGTTCCAGCTTACACATAATGTATATCTAAAATACACTCTTTTTAACGTCATAGCTGAATAGGTAAAGGGGTGAGATAAACTGATATTGTGAAAAAACAAAGTCGGTAAGGTATATTTTTCTTGATATCAAACGATTTTTAATAAAATTATAAATGAATAGATTAAAAAAAATCAAAAATTAAATGTACAGATTTTTTTTAAATGAAAACAAGGCGCCTTTTCTTACGCGAAACGCGACGTTATTTCGCTCCTGAAAAGTGACGTTATAGATGCGTTATTCTTTTTAAACGTACGACACAAAGAAAAAGATTACATGTACGTGAAGATATTCTTAAGATGCAAATCGTGATATAATTTCGCAGCTATCAACCTAAAATTGACCAAACTATCAGCTGTTGTTGTTTTAACGAGGGACATTTGAGAGACGTCTAAAAAGTGACGTCAGTGGTATACTTTGAGGTCTCGTAGTCTAAAAACTGTTTTAGATACGAAAAAAGTAAGAACAGAATCTTATTGGGCATATGCTGTATTATGGTGATGCAAAATTTCGTGAGGAAATTCGAATATTTTTTTAGAGGCGCGTTCTACCTTAATTGACGCTCCGAGATATTTGCCAATATCACTTGAAACATATACCTGCACCTCTGCGTAGTATAAGCGGAGTTTTTATAATTCGCAATCCATTAACTCTTTCTACGCCGAATTGTTTAAAGTAGACTTTTCCATATCCATTTTCCATATTCAAAATCGGGCGTCTCCATTTTCCTTGTAATAAGAGTTTATGAATATTGTTATAACTTAAAGGCAAACAATGCTGATTTCAGGTGAGACAGCTCGTTACGATATATATACGATAGCTCAATATTGCCTTTGGCGCTGAAAGAGTTAATCTATTTATCCGAAAATACAACTCGGGACGAATCCCTTATCGTGACACATGCGTTTTCACCGGTGTTAAGTTCTGTGTTTTAACAATCTAAGAATATATGTGTAGCTTTATTATGCTCGGAAATTCATACGAATGCATACTCTACCTGTTCTTGGTTCAACAGACTAGTAGAAGGCTGGGAAATGGTGATCATACAAGTCGGGATAAGGATATGTATGATATGTGTCGGTTTATAAGGACATATTAAACCTTTCCCCTATTCAGATACATGTTGACGCCTCCGTAGCAGACGGCGTTTTGAAATCATTATGACACAAGAAGATTTAACTCATAATGAGCAATGCCTCATTATGTCACAACTCTATTATATATATGCACTTTCATTTACATAGATTTCTAATATTTTTGCCAAGATGGTTTTATCGTCGTCTGTTGCCGATTTGTTATATGTGGGAAAGGGTTAACACCATGTTTAAAGGGAGGGCAGCAGGGTGTGCTATCTGCAGGAGTAGCTTATGTATTACTAACTAGTAACGTATTTGAATATTGTGCAAGTTACATAATTACATTTTAAATGACGAATTTATGCGAAAACCAGCTTTTAATGAGTTATAAAACTGTTCAAAGTGCAAAGTACAAAGAAAATCATCTACGATTCGGTTTGTTAACTCTCTACCCTGTGTACTAGTTATTGCGTTTTACATAAACCTTTCTAAATGAGAACATTAGCCTCAAGTTTAATATGACTATTCAAGATCAATTTTAACATAACAAAGCTGGAGCAGATATAATCTTTATTTCCTCCAATATATGAAGAACATACAAAGATGAACACTATGATAAACAAACAAAAAGGAACAAAAAGTAAAGGTCATACACAATAATAAAATAGCTTTTTAAATTACCATATTTATATAAGAGCCAATGCCTATCATCTGATAGAAAAGGTTGAAAACATCTGAAACAAAATAAGTGCACGGAAGACGAGAGCCCACTTTTCAAAAAGAAACCCCATAAAGAACACTTTCACGAAACGAAATTGAATGTATTCTACCGAGGCGCTCTAAAGAGTGTTCATAGCTAACGTAATGAAACTTTACCTGCCAGTAACAAGTACCCGCGTTATAAATATGCCACAACCGGTAAATATGCCTAATGCAAGTCATATTATGTCCCCGCCTATGTAGTCGTGTCCACCGACTTACATGAACTTGTCCAAGGCCTCAACCGTATACACCCAGAAACATTACGGTAATGCTGATTTATCTACAATACTGGTGATATTCGATGTAATGGACAAACAACTGACAAACATCACTAATATGCAGTCTAAAATCCAGACGTCCGTTAGTGCAATTACAAAGCGGTTGCATAATATGGACCCTAAACTATGTGAGAAAAATTAAATACACGTGCTTCTCGGTATGGCACGTGATTGGCTGGTTGTTGGTTAGTGTATTGAGTGTGTTCATACTACGTATATTTATATATATATGTGTGTGTGTGTGTGTGTGTGTGTTGTGTGTGTTGTTTGTATATTTATTCAATTAGAGTGAGTTAAAACGGTAACGCACGAATGACTACTAGAGGCTAAAGCGACCTGAAATTAAGCCCTTTTGTACAGGCAACAAATCTGCAGCAGAGGACTTTGAAAGATTACACGAAGAAACATGAAATTTGATTAAAACAATGTGACAAGTGGAGAAAGAGCATATTATGAGCTTTTTAAATGTGTCGTCTGTTGCCGAGTGTCTGTATGTGTGAAATATATCGCCCTAAAGCGGCCCATACACGATCAATTGTATTGACAATAATATTGAACAATATTTGTTGGCCACCAACGGTACAATAATATGCCCAATATTTTAAGCGCGAGTCAAAATATTGCATCAATATCACGCACTTACGGTCCATTTTATTGTCATTTCTCGTGATTGACAATATTATTGTCAATACTAATGATCGTGTATGGGCCGCTTAACGGGTCAAATAAACAAGACGGTACTATCCGTGACATATAATTTGATTGGGGTTTTAACGCCGTTTTCAAAAATTGTTCAGTCATATCACGACGTCCAGTTCACCTACTCATATGTTTCTTGGCTTTCTCACACCAGTACGTCATACAACATTATTTCCAAGCAACTGGCTGCTTTTCCACATCATAGTAGACTGATAGCCTGTTGGTGGAAGACGAATGAGGTCTTGTCAAACGTGACATAGAAAACATACACGTCTCTTTCATTAACATATACGGTTTGGTTCTGTTTAAATATGGATAGAAATCCATTGGTTGTTTCCATTTTAACTCGGAATTAATTAAGACACTGTCTTCATGCAAGAACGTACGAAATAAGAATCTTCTTTCTCCATCTCTTTTTGTATATATCTTCTTCATCCCTTCACCTCCGAATCGAAAACAGAGGGACAACATATTGCATAGTCAGTTGTTAAGTAAATCATGCTCAACAATACATCAGCTGGGATATAGTGTCCTTGGTCAAATGCATTTAATTGGTATGCGTTTTGAGCAATAGCTCCTTTTGTCACAATGCGTTTAATGCCATGCAATAGTTGAAACATTTGGTCAAATAATTGTTAGAAAACTTAAATTATTCCTCATTGTCTGTGCTTTTGCTGTGATGTTGTAGTGGTTAAGCGTCCGCCTCGGTTCAGGATAGTCGGGTTAGCATTACGACTGACTCACTGATATCGGAGTAAATCAACCATTAGTACTTGGAACTCACACAGAAGATACCCTCAGTTAACAAGAAAATTATTGAAAGCGGCATAAACCTCTATACAAACAAAAAAGACCTTATGCGAAACGGTTGTAAATATCATACTATTTAAAGATAAAGATGTTATCACTTGGAAAGAGGATATTTGCCCACAACGGACTGGTACGTACAGCCACCGAAAGGTACCGATTGCATTACACTATTATGCATAGTTCTTGTATAGACTGTTGTTGTTCCTTAACCCTTTACCAACCTTAATAATCCAAACACGCCATAGACAAAACCAGAAGTTGGAGATTTAAGAAGAAACAAGACAGATATGAGGGTGTGTATACATGTGCACACTTTTTCAAAGCAGACGACTCTTAACCCTTTTCTATAGTATGATAAATCTGAATGGGACAACTTTAACCCTTTCAGCGACGAATTGTTTAAAGTAGACTCTTCCATGTTCAAACTCGGACGAAACTATTTTCATGTTATAGGATTTTTGGAATATCTTTATAACTTACAGCCAAACAATGCAGATTTCAGCTGAGACAGCTCGTTACGAGCTGCCTCACCTGAATCTGTATTGTTTGCAAAAAGCTCAATATTGCCGTTGGCGCTGAAAGAGTTAAAAACGTTTTGTCAAAAGATATGAAAATCTTTATAAATGATAGCTGGTAATAATTAAATAGAAGTTAAAAACATTGTGGCCAAGAGAGAATTTGTTCATCATGAGCAATTTCTCTTCTTGCCAATTTTTGGCCGGATTGCTCAAGCAATTCCGGTCTATAGATTGGCGATGTCCGTCTGTCCGTCTGTCTGTCTGTCTGTCCGTCAACATTTTGGTTAAAGTTTCAGGTTAGGCAAAATGGTTAAAGTTTCTGGTTAAGCAAAATCTCAGACATGGAAAGAGCTACAAACTTGAAAATTGGTCTGTGTGTAGCCACTAACATGTTCTTTTGACTTCCATGATAACTCTTCACCTTCACCTTGCTATTGCCCGTCTGTCTGTCTGTCCGTCAACATTTTGGTTAAAGTTTCTGGTTGAAGCAAAATCTCGGACATGGAAAGAGCTACAAACTTGAAAATTGGGCTGTGTGTAGCCACTAACATGTTCTTTTGATTTCCATGATAACTCTTCACCTTGCTATTGCCCGTCTGTCTGTCTGTCTGTCTGTCCGTCAACATTTTGGTTAAAGTTTTTGGTTGAAGCAAAATCTCGGACATGGAAAGAGCTACAAACTTGAAAATTGGTCTGTGTGTAGCCACTAACATGTTCTTTTGATTTCCATGATAACTCTTGACCTTCATGTTGCTATTGCCCGTCTGTCTGTCTGTCTGTCTGTCTGTCTTCTGTCTGTCTGTCTGTCTGTCTGTGTGTCTGTCTGTCTGTCCGTCAACATTTTGGTTAAAGTTACATCACAGCAACTTGCGTTTTAATTTGCTTTCTACAGTTTTATAGTTATATCACGGCAACTTGCGTTTTAATTTGCTTTCAACAGTTTTATAGTTATATCACGGCAACTCGCATTTTAATTGGCTTTCAACAGTTATATAGTTATATCACAGCAAATTGCATTTTACTCCCCTTTCAACAGTTTAACAGTTATATCACGGCAACTTGCGTTTTAATTTGCTTTCAACAGTTTTATAGTTATATCAACTTGTGTTTTAATTTACTTTCAATATTTTAATAGTTATATCACAGCAAATTGTGTTTTAATTTGCTTTCAACAGTTTTTGGCTGGATTGCTCTAGCAATTACGGTCTATAGATTGGCGATGTCTGTCTGTCCGTCCGTCTGTCTGTCCGTCCGTCTGTCTGTCTGTCCGTCAACATTTTGGTTAAGTTTCAGGTTGAGGCAAAATCGGTTAAAGTTTCAGGTTGAGGCAATCTCAGCACTGGAAAGGGTTACAAACTTGAAACTTTGCCTGAAGGTAACCAGTAACAAGTTCTATTGATTTCTATGGTTACTTTGACCTTGACCTTGGTTTGTCGATTTTCAAGGTCAAATTGCCGACAATCCGGCCTTACCGTCTTCAGCGGTTTCTTGTTATTTTTAAAGTGCCGTGCTGCAGGGGCATCAGAAAGCGTCTGTATATAGGAAAGGGTTACCCTATGCTGTCAGGTAAATGGTGCACCATGTTAAACGTGACTTTTCATACCGGTCGGTTAAACTCTTAAATCTGATATCTAAACTGGCTTGTACAATAAAGGTACATGCACTTTTAATATCTACCTTATTTTTGTTTTGGAGATAAAGTTGCTATAATGGAGGTTTTTGAATGGTACTGCCCATATCTGCCTATCTAATATTGTCGATATACCAAAACAACACATTTTCCATATTATTATTTTTTTGTATTTTGTATTTTTTTCTTTTAATTATTATTCATTTGAAAGTGACTTATAGGTCATGTGACCAGTTGTTATTTATTTATTGTTATACTATTGTTTTGTTGATGATCATACACATGTCATTATAATAAAATATTTACTTACTTTCTTACTTACTGTACATAATTTATCATCCCTACGAAAACTAAAACGAATGAAACATTATCAGTATGTCATAGATTCTGAATTCCCTCTTTGTCTAGACCATTTGCTACATTACACTGGAAAAAGTTCATCTAATGTAACTATGTTTAATAGCTAATAGCTAATCAAAGTACAAAGTACTGAAGGTAGAATTGCGATCGTTTAAGAAGAGATACAGAAGTGCATATATGAATATTTATTTTACCGGTTACCTTCAGGCAAAGTTTCAAGTGTGTAACCCTTTCCAGTGCTGAGATTTTGCCTCAACCTGAAACTTTAACCAAAATGTTGACGAACAGACAGACGGAGAGACAGACATCGCCAATCTATAGACCGGAATTGCTAGAGCAATCCGGCCAAAAATAAATAAAAATCATCAATTTTAGCAGTAAAATCCTGCCAAGAAGTAATGAATTGAGAAAAAAATGTGCTGAGAGGTCCATAATTTCAAACTTGCTAAGATTTGGTCTGTGCAATGAATGTACAAATTGAAAAATGTATTGTTGACATGTATTTTCTACACCATCATTGTAATGTTGTTTATCATAAATAAAATTATTCCTTTTTTTAAATAAACTTTTAATCAAAATGTGTGTCTCAGTGTTGTCTTCTTCAGCAGTTTGACAGAAACAAAGCCTAAATCTGAAATTGTGTCAATGTGTTATTTGTCAACTCTGTCCCATAAGTTTTGCTTGTGATTTGAACTCTCATAAAAAAAGCACGGAAAGGGACAACTTTCCCAACTTTGATTAAATATGTTTTCAATTAAATTGTAAAAAATCTTTTTCTTGTTTTTTGAAAGTTTTGTCATTATTATTTAAGACGGACATTATATACTAGAATAGCCAACTGACTATCATTTGAAAAAGTGTTTCTTATTTAAACCTTTCCCACTTGCATACGTAATTGCAGCCGACGACTTTTGAAAACATTGATGCAGAAGAAGAAATTGCTCATAACAAGCTTTCTCCTTTTGCAACGATGTTTTCAACTATATTCAATGATTACACTTCCAATAAATGTGATTTTCTGTATCTTTGCTCAGATTTTTTTTAATTCGTCTGCTGCAGAGTTTTTATATTGTGGGGTGGGTTGTGATTTGTTAAAGGGCAAGCAGGATTGGGAATTGAGTGTTGCACTAATCCTAATGAAACACTCGCCTGCCTGTGCATGTTTTAGCTTAACTTAACTTGTTAATGTTCTTTCCATAATCAACTTAGTCATCTGTTAGTAATCAACTCTATGAACGAAATAATCGCGTCAAAATCATAACGAACAAACTGTCAAAATCTAATTTTGAACTGTGTAATACAAATTTAGAATAAAAGGATGAATCAGTTATGTTGTAACAACCAATATCCGCGGGTCATTTACCTGATTTTGGCCGAAAGAAATGATCGATTTCTTGCAAGAATAATTCGTTATTCGTTCTGCCTATTATAATCAAAGTATTCTAAACGCTTTATAAACAAGTGATTTAAGCGCTCAAATCATTTGATGAAATTTGTTTCTTTAAACGCGGACCTTGTCGAAAGCACCTATCCAAAATGCAAGTCATCGTTAATCGTTGTCGAAGGAATAGATGGACTGAGAGAAAGAGAAAGAAAAGGCTTAGCAATGCATACTATCTTTATGAATAAGGACATGAACGAATATGTATGGACTAGCGCCTAGAATTTCGTACTAGCCGATCCTTCATTCCACTCGCTTATGCTAGCGGGCGAGTGGATGTTTACATCTCTGCCGAGAGTGAAAAAAGGGTTACAATTTACAAAGGGTAATTGCGCGGTGCAGTGCTATATTGGCGTAGTGATATCTAAATAATTGTGTACACTTTAAATATGATATTTACACTTACAAGACTTGTTATTTTCTATTATAAGCTTGAATAATCGGATTTTTTTTCGTTACTCTATGTTTGCTTTTGTGAGCATTCGTAAATTAGTCAAACCAAAAATTGCACTTAATTGTTGGTGGTGAAGGGCATATACATCACGTGACTTCAAACTCACTATGACTATGGCAGCCTCTGCGCATGCGCAAGTCTACCAAAAATGCATTTTTATTTGGTCAAAAAGTATAAATAATAAGATTGGTGTTCTCGATTGATTTATTGATTGATTGGGGTTTAACTCTGTTTTCAACATTTGTTCAGTCATATCACGACGGCCTGTTTAGCTACTCATATGTTTTTTCTGAAGCATCGCTAATTTACAGCTATGTCTTAATTTCAAATAAACTTATTTGCATCCTAATTTGACAAAGTAAGCTGACATCCGACTTCTGGGAGTTGGCGATCAGTAAACATCGTTTGATCACCAAAGACAAACTATTCCTATATAACATGAAGCTGGAGATATATACAGATATATATAAAAGACTTGTTTTTATTGAAAATAGTCTGCATATATACCTTATTGTATTACATATTAACAGATATTAAATACACCATCAGATTATGGCATGTTCAATTAACAAGGATTTTTTATATTTAAAAAAGTGTTGTTTTCAAAGCATCGAATTATAGTTTTGATTACAAATATACTGACCGCAACACACGGGGTACTTGTATCACATGACTAAGGAAAATATTCTTGTACTGTAGTGTTTTTTTGTAAATATGCTTTACCTGTTTACCTTGCTTACATGTTAAGCTTGTTTACCTGTACACCTTGTTTACCTTGTTTACCGTGTCATTGAGACCATTGGAGGTTTCAGCCTCTCGCGTCCATTGCGTCCCGGTCCAACATAATATTGGATACCATTGTTTTTTCCAGCGCTTATTTTACAACGCTTATTTTACAATTTTTCAAAATCTAATTTACACTATTAGCATGTATGACTTACTCAGGCTTCTTCAGGCACTTGTACCATGGATCTATGACTCTTTTTTTTTTAAAAACACGATCACTCAATAAAACAAGTTAACGTATGTATAAGGGAATGGTTTAATGATTATAAATGCATTATGTTAAGTAGGAATACTGATACATGCTGGGGGTTTGTGCAACATGATTCGTTGATATCTAAGTCCCTGATATTTCTTAATAACCTTTGTACTATAGACTATATACACTGTTGGTCTGATTCTACACTGTTCAGAAATGCCAAACGTGTACCTTTTCACATGGGCGGGTTCATTTAACATACATAAATTCACTTGACAATTTACTCTAAATGAGAGTATATGTTGTTCGTGGGAAAGCGTATACGCCAACTAGTTCATAAGACCACGAACATGATATACCATATAGAGTCCCAGTGAAGCGGATGTTTCATACAAGTAACATTGTCCTGCTATACATTGTCCTTTGTTCTTATTGACGCCGCGTGGGAGCGCGGCGTCAGTATGGGATAGGTTTTAATTTTGTACCATGGGGTGACGTAATCGAAAAGGGAGAAACCAATGTTATTATTGTTAAAAAAACCTCTGTTGTTTGATTGAAAAAAACAACCTTTATGAATCAATAAATTGTATTAACTGATTTAAGAAACAACAAGATACAAAATACGTTTGTCTTCTACCGTTATTACAAAACTTTATACACATTTAATTTGTATTTAATAACTTTTCCCCAACTGTCTAGGCTACGCTGTTTTTGATTGTTTGGTTTACGGCCCTGACCCAATTCATCAAAGCTCAGAGAAAAAGTTCACTTTTCCCAAACTTTCTAGGCTACGCGTTTTTAATTGTTTAGTTTACGGGCCCAAAATTCGCCGGATGTTTTTGCCTATTTATAAAAGTGTGTGAAGTTGGCAGAGCATTAGACGTTAGACATTAGACATTCAAAAAAAATATTCGAATGTCTAATTAGACGTTAGACATTCGATTAGACATTCGCTAATTTTGATTATCGAATGTCTAATTAGACATTCAATTAGACATTCAGAAAAATCGCAAATGTTAAATATCGAATGTCTAATTCGACATTAGACATTCAATTAGACTTTCGCAAATTACAAGATCTATAACCCAAATTCGTCGGAGGTCATTGTACATTCAAAAAACGAATGTCTAATTGGTCAGTTAGACATTAGACATTCGATTAGACATTCGCAAATTAAGGGATTTAGGTACCAAATTCGTCGGAGGTCATTGTACATGCAAAAAACGCATGTCTAATTGGTCAGTTAGACATTAGACATTCGATTAGACATTCGCGAATTACGATATTTAGGTTCCAAATTCGTCTTAGGTCAACGTACAATCAAAAAACGAATGTCTAATTGGTCAGTTAGACATTAGACATTCGATTAGACATTCGCAAATTAAGAGATTTAGGTACCAAATTCGTCGGAGGTCATTGTACGTGCAACAAACGAATGTCTAATTGGTCAGTTAGACATTAGACATTCGATTAGACATTCGCAAATTACTATACTTAGGTTCCAAATTCATCAGAGATCAATGTACATTAAAAAAACGAATGTCTAATTGATCAGTTAGACATTAGACATTCGATTAGACATTCGCAAATTAAGAGGTTTAGGTACGAAATTTGTCTGAGGTCATTGTACACGCAAAAAACGAATGTCTTATTGGTCAAATAACTTGAATATATTGATAACTCGAACATATCGATATCTCGAACATACCGATGACTCGAACATATCGATATCTCGAAACTTTCGATATCTCGAACTTTCCAATATCTCGAACTTTCGATATCTCGAACTTTCCGATATCTCGAACTTTCCGATATCTCGAAAAAAATGATTTTTATTTTTTTTTTTTTTTTTTTTTTTTTTTTTTTTTTTTTTTTTTTTTTTTCTTCTCGATATCTCGAACTTTCCAATAACTTTTCGATATCTTTAAAAAAAAAAATCTCGATATCTCGAACTTTATCGGAAAGTTCGAGATATCGACAAGTACGAGATATCGACAAGTTCGAGATACCGAAAATTTCGAGATATCGGAAAGTTCGAGATATCGAAAAAAAATATGAAAAAATTTTTGGTAAGTTCGAGATATCGGAAAGTTCGAGATATCGAAAAAAAATATAATTTTCTTTTTCGAAAAGTTCGAGATATCGGAAAGTTCGAGATATCGAGAAAAAAAAATATAAAAAAAAAAGATATCATTATGTTCGAACATTTCGATTTCTCGATTATTTTTTTTTTTTTTTTTTTTCTCGAACATTTCGAGATATCGATTTGAAACCGTGTATTGGTAAAAAATTAAGAAACTTCATGTTGTATGGTAACCTTTTATTATAGGCTATGGTAGCCAGGTGAGCAATATAGGCACATCTTGGCCTTTTTGGTTATGATAAAGGGACATTTGGCCTTCTTGTTCGAAATATTTACATCCTGTCTGTTTTCACACGTTATTTAAATGTACTGAACTACATCTGCTTCCTTTAAGTCATGCTTCAAAATCATGCGCGGCGTCCTTTGATGCTCTGCATCAAAATTCGTCTTGTCATTGTTTGGCGAACGAAATATTATAATGCTCAAGTTAAATATGCGAACGAAATAGTATTCTTTCTTTACCTTGTGAACTATTTTTTCCACCCGACATGACATATATTCGAACTTGGCCTAGCTATCATCAAGACAAACATTCTGACACAGTTCCAAGCTGCTGGAGCAAATCATGCAGTCTCTAGTGTGTTAACAATATATTTCTCAAATTGGCTTAGTGACATAGTCTTTGACCGGGCATGACATGTATTCGAACTTAGCATGGAAAGCATCAAGTAAATTATTCCTACAAAGTTTCAACATGCTCGAGTTAAAAGAGTGATTGTCCTTCAAATTGACCTTCTGACCTAGTTTTTCACCAGACATGACCCATATTCAACATTGGTCTAGAGACTATCAAGAAAAACATTCTGACAAAGTTTCAAGCTTCTGAAACAAAAATGCAGTCTCTATAATGTTCATAAGATATTTCTCAAATGTGGCATATTGATCTATTTTTTGACTGAGCATGACCATTTTTTAGAACTGACCCATACTCGAACTTGCCCTAGAAATCAGCAAGATAAACAATCTAAGTTTCATGAATATTGGGTGATAATAGTGGCCTCTATAGTGTTTACCAGCAAGTTGTTGACGACGGATAAAAGGCGATTGAAAATACTCACCATGAGCACTTCGTGCTGAAGTGAACTAAACATGTCTTAGTTAAAGTCAGGCAATGCCAATCATAACCATAACAAAGAGGACTAATTTGATATGCCATGTTCATATATTATAGTGACCCAGGTGTACTCAGTAACCATTTTCAACTTACAAACTCATTCCGACACATCTGCAGCGTCAACGTTTTCGATATCATCATTGCAAAAGAAACAAGAGCTGCTCGACTTTTTCGTGATTGCCAATAAAACAAAACGTTTTTGTGTGGTACAGGAAACATAACCAAGTACTTTATCATACTTTTTATAAGCAAAGTACTTTATAAGTCATTTTAAGGGTGATACTTCTAACAAAAACCTTTACTGAATTATGCATTATTGGCTGTTGGTGGAGGTATTGACGGTAAAATAATAATTGTAAGTGTTTAAGCTATATATTTAAATGTTTTGAAAAAAAGAATTGATTTGGTATGAAAAGCTTTACTACCAAAATTCTATATTGAAATAGGTCCACAATTCTTAACAAAAACCATTTACAGAGTTATGTATTCTTGTATATGTTACACTCTAATGGTTTTGGAAAAAAAAGGGTGGTACAAAAAACTTAAAAACAAAGTTCTAAGTCGAAAAAGGGCCATAATTCTTACAAAATCCTTGACAGAGTTATGTACTCTTGTAGTCTGTTGATGGAGATAATGATGGGGAAAAAGTGTTGAATGTTCCAAAGCAATATCTCTAATGGTTTGGGAAAAACATGAGGTGGTACGAAAACCTTAACCAAAATTCTAAGTAAAACAAGAGCCATAATTCTTACAATAACCTTGAGAGAGTTATTTACCCTTGTCTGTTGATGGAGTTAATGATGGTAAACAAGTGTTGTAAGTTTTAAAGCAATATCTCTAATCATTTTGAAAAAAAGCGAATTGGAACAAAGAACTTAACCAACGTTCTAAGTAGAAAAAGGGCCACAATTCTTACAAAAACCTTGATGTACCTTATGTACTCTTGTCTGTTGATGAGGGTTATGATGATGAATAAGTATTGTAAGTTTCAAAGCAATATCTATAATGGTTTTTAAAAAAAAAGTGAATGGGAAAAAAAACTCAACCAAGGTGTGACACCAACGCCGACGCAGACGCCAACGCCGAGTTGTATAGATAGCCTTTTCTTTGGAAAGTCGAGCTAAATATTGCTTATCAATTTTAGCTCTGCTGGCCAAAGTTTGTGCGTGCGTGCGTCCGTTCGTCCGTAAACAATTGCTTGTGAACGCAATACAGTCTTCAGTTTTGATAGTATCTCAATCAAACGTATACAGTAGTTAGATATCCATGAGAGCTCGGTTCCTTTCGCAAACCAGCAAGATCCGCCCAGGCTATAATATGCTTGTGAACACAATAGAGCACACTAGAGGCTCCATTTACTATCTGATCTTCACTAAACATACATAGTAGTTAGGTATTCATGAGAGCTTGGTTCCTTTTGCAAACCAGCCAAATCCGGCCATGCAAGACTGGATAATATGGCCCTTGAGATTGTCAGAATTGCTCTAATAGAGCTTGTGAACGCGATAAAGTCTTCAGTTTTGATTGTATCTCAATCAAACTTATACAGTAGTTAGATATCCACGAGAGCTCGGTTCCTTTCGCAAGCCAGATCCGCAAGACTAGATCTTGGCCCTTGAAATTGAAAAGAGCTCGGTTTCTTTCGCAAACCAGCCAGATCCGCCCATGCAAGACTGGATTACGGCCCTTGAAATTGTCAAAATTAATATTAAACAGCTTGTGAACACAATAGAGCCTCCATTTACTATCCGATCTTCACCATACATACATGCTCTGGATTGGAAATGACCAAAGAACCATTTCAGTAGAGTATAGGGCAGGCCCGCATGGGCCGCTTGTTATATTAAGCCACAATGGTTTCAAATTATACATTCATACTTATCTCAATGTATGTAAAGATTATACTTTTTATTACAGGTCATTTCACCTGTCCCGCGAATAACAAACATTGATAGGAGAGTCATGTTTACGATAGTCTGGTTCCCTGCGTACTGTTTTCAAATAGTACCCAGTTGTATGGGGCAGGTAATCCAGACAAGTTTTGCGAAACCAAAGTGTTTCAATCTTTTACGTTAATTCTAATACGTTTCCCTTGAATGAAATGGGGTTTCGCCTTTTCGTTTAAATTTTAGTTTCTATTCATCGCAGTGCTAATCATGGAATTGAGTACGTAAGGAAAACCGCATTAAAAGAGAGAAAAACAACCAAAAGTATACACATATTATATATACTAGTTCAAGGCCGCTATTCTGTCTATAAAAACATATTTTATAATGATTCACGTTCCGAAAACATGTTAAATATGATACGAACACTCGATCCTTCTCGGGTTACGTGGAGTTTCTTTGTGACAACTTAAATTATTATTTACATAGCGCCTTGTGTCTCTCACTTCATGTTATTTAATTTAGACTCCATACAGTTCTATACTGAGAGATCATAAACCATGAAGGTTACACATGTAAGCCTTTATTCTTGTCCACACCATGTGAGCCCGTGTATGTGAAAGGTACACTTTGTTATTTGTGAACAGTAAATATAACGATCAGCCTATGTAGCCGCACAGTCTGATTAAGATATACACTGTTGACATAATACTTACACAACTTGCGAAGACTCTACCAAGATTAGACAGATGGACAAGATTATCTTAACCTTCACTCTGCAGATAGGCCAACTTGCGAAGACTCTAACAAGATTAGACAGATGGACAAGATTATCTTAACCTTCACTCTGCAGATAGGCCAACTTGCGAAGACTCTAACAAGATTAGACAGATGGACAATATTATCTTAACCTTCACTCTTCAGATAGGCCAACTTGTGAAGACTCTTACAGGATTAGACAGATGGACAAGATTATCTTAACCTTCACTCTTTAGATAGGCCAACTTGTGAAGACTCTTACAATATTAGACAGATGGACAAGATTATCTTAACCTTCACTCTTCAGATAGGCCAACTTGTGAAGACTCTTACAGGATTAGACAGATGGACAAGATTATCTTAACCTTCACTCTTTAGATAGGCCAACTTGTGAAGACTCTTACAATATTAGACAGATGAACAAGATTATCTTAACCTTCACTCTTCAGATAGGCCAACTTGTGAAGACTCTTACAGGATTAGACAGATGGACAAGATTATCTTAACCTTCACTCTTTAGATAGGCCAACTTGTGAAGACTCTTACAATATTAGACAGATGAACAAGATTATCTTAACCTTCACTCTTCAGATAGGCCAACTTATGAAGACTCTTACAGGATTAGACAGATGGACAAGATTATCTTAATCTACACTCTGCAAATATGCCAACTTGTATTCTGTTCTCATTACGGGCTATTTATTTTCTCGATTTGCATGTTTTAAAGATGCACTAGTCTGTCACTTAATACAATAATAATTACACATGATAACCAGCTTCTTTATTACTGACTTTCTCGGAGAATTGTTAAACTGGTCTTTTTGTTGATGCACCAGTCTTTACCCTGTCACACTGAGAAACGACCACTTTTAAAACTATACAACTCACTATGGCTCCGTGTTCAGATTTTTTGCTCAAGTTTCTTATTTCTTAAGTGAATAAAATCTCGAAATTTACCAATCAGAAGTCTTGTTTAGAGAACAGAGTTCGTTGTTTGAACCCAGAAACAACGTTTTCAGTAATTTGTAGTTTAAGGAATAGCTTCGATCGTATATTGTGTCACCAGCCTCTACAGAAAAGTGCTTTGATGTTTGCTTAAAACGTGTCCCTCGCACAATAATTCGACAATATGAAAAAAAATATTAAAAAAAATATATGGAAACTCTACAAATGAAAGAAAAATTATTGGAATTTTGGAAAAGGCTAAACAACACTTCAATTTTTAGAGGCAGAAACTGCAGCGCTTCGGCCTCAATATTATTTAAAGTTATGCCTTTATGTATATTACAGTCACATAAATAAGAAATAGAAGATATAACGAAAACAACACGTCAACGATTTAAAAGTATTTCTTAAGAAAGAAAGAATAATCCTATACCTTAGACTTTAAAGTTAGCCTGTAATATGAAACGCCCTTGAACATATATTAATGTATAAATAGGCGTTATCTCAAGTTATCTTTTTTAAATGGTGGCCCTGGTACTTATTGACAGCAGAGATTCCGGTGTATTTTGTTTTTTATCATTTTTTCTATGTTCTTATTTTGTTTTATACCTCCGGGAGATATAGTATATAGCATACTACAGTTGGAAACAACATAGATTACAACTGTATAGTAACAAAATATAGACTTATGTACTCAATATTACATCAATAGAATGGAAATCAAATAAGCCCATGGTCCTTGGTCCGATACAATATATGTTATTTTTTAAAAATATGGGTAAAACAAAGACAATAGCTGCTCGCCAAATAGTTAATTCTGCATGGCGAGGGTAAATAAAACCAAAATAGTTAGTTATCTCAAGTTTGACAATTTACAAAGAATGCACCATGATGACATTATTTGTACTATACAATGTACTGATTTGTTGACCTTTTTTTACCGCATCGCAATATATTTATATGTTGATCATGCGACCAGTGCGGATAGTGTAGCATTCTACGAATAGGTATTTCGAATTAGTTGCTTATGTAAATAAAACAAGCAAAATGTCAGCGCTAAATTAGAAAATATATTGATTCGAAAAATGACAATGCTTCAAAATGCGTCAGTATTCCGACAACATTGATGCATTGTTTGTATCAAATAAGTGTTTTCTACAATATCAGTATTTATCTAATTCAATATATATTTCCATTGAAGCTTTTAATAAATATTTTCGTTTTAACAGTTTCATTCAGTTCTGGTGTCAGGGAGAGGTCTTCATTGATGTTTTTATATTTACAATGTATGAATGCACTATCTCTAAATAAATTTGGCTATTTGTCAGAACCCAAGCTCAGTCAACATTCATTTCGACGTTTGACAACAGTCAATGCGACATGTGTCATTCGTCTTCCGTCTATGGACAAAATATTTATGTGGAAAAGCAGCCAGTTGCTTATTTATCGAAAAAAGTAATAACCCTAAAACAATCAGGAAAACTCTAAATGGCAATTAAACGTCTCAAAACATTTATTGTAATCCAACGGATCTATTCCAACATGTTAGGTCTGTTAATTCTCAAAATGAAAATGCTAATGACACATCACGTTTAATTATTGATGACGAAAATAAGCAATATCAAAATCATAACCAATTGATAAACAGCGAATTTACCTATGCTGAAATAGAGAAAAATCTATTAAACCTATAAAACATAACAAAACATGCGGTATCGATACAATATTAAACGAACACATCAAGTCCAGTTACCCTTCTTTGAAAGATGTTCATTATAAACGTATCAATCTAATATTAGACAGGTATTTTCACCCAAAGTCATGGTTTATCCCAATTTTCAAAAATAATGGGATCAAACCGACCCTTCAAATTATAGACCGATAACGCTTCTAAGTTGTCTAGGGAAACGCTTTACTAAATAATACTTCTCGTCTTCGTGAATATGCCGAATCCCAAAATGTCATCAATGACTATCAGGCATATTTAAGGGGAAGCGTTTTCAACAACAGACAACATGTTTATCCTTCATACATTAATCAAAAACTGTTCTGTGTATTTATTGACTTAAAACAAGCTTTGGACTCAGTATGGAGAAGTGAGGTTTGGCACAAACTTTTAGCCTATAATTTCATTGGAAAATGTTTTAAACTCATTAAAAGCATACACAGTGGTATTAAGTCTTGTTTACGGGTTAGTGGCACGTGCTCGATTTTATTCTCGTGCGAGGTTGGGTTGAGACAGGTTGAGAACATGTCACCGACACTCGTTTCTTTGTATTTAAACGATCTACATGATTTTTTCGAAAATGCAGATTCTTCATGGGATTATCCTCCTTTTGACAACCTCTGATATAGATAACATGAATAGCTTTCTAAAGCGTTTTGTCCTTATATATGCTGACGACACAGTCCTTATCAGTAATACTGTAGATGATTCACAGAATGCTTTAAAGCGACTGAAATCCAGATGACACGAACAAAAAAAACAAAAACAAAAAAAACTCGAATTCGCCCTAAATGTTATTCTTTATGTTAGTCAAGTAAAACCAGGGTAGAAAATGTATCGTTTTTTATCAATAAAGTGAACTTTGAGTCGTTTTCAATTGTCCCGATGAATGGGTTTCCTATTTAAAAATACCACGGAATCCTTCAGACGGCCACCTTGCAACGATCACGTGATATAACTATATAACGGTTCACACTGACAGGCATGTACAGTTATACACAATTTACACGTTTGGCGGAGTCGAACGGCAGTAATCATAGAGATTTGTTTGTGATTGCATGAGCTCCTCGTGATTTTGCATAAAACCTTCATGGTATAAAATTAGATTAGATATGAACTCTAAGGTTATCATAATGGGTGACTTGAATGAAAACTTATTGAACGACAGTCTCAATAATTTGAAAAACGTTTTATTAATCAACAATCTCGTAAACGTTGTAAATGAACCAACGAGAATTACACCTGCCTCATCAACCTTAATTGATCCTATAATTATATCCGAGTATGTTGAATTTCACCAAGCAGGATGTTTAGACGTTGATAATACAATCAGTGACCATAAAGCTACGTTTATTATTATAAAATCTGTTTTTAATGATACATCTTGTATAACTAGAAAAGTATGGCTATACAATCAAGCAAATTTTCAGCTTTTTAACGAAATGATTTTATCAGAAAATTGGAATTGTATTGACACGTTGTCAGTCGATCAAGCTTGTGAGATTTTTACTAGTAAAATTCACCAACTTATGTCTCAATGTATACCATCTAAAATAATCACTGTACGTCGAAACGATAAACCGTGGTATGATTCAGAAATTCGGCGTCACTCCAAATATAGAGATCGCCAAAAACGTTTAATGTTAACGAAGCCATCTTTATCGAATACATCAAAATATAAGAAGTTACGTAACAAAGTTAACAACCTAAAGAAATTTGCCAAAATGCAATTTCTTGCAAATATTGAAAACAAAATTGAAGACTATAGCATAAACAGTAACAAGAATTATTGGAAGTCAATGAAAGATTTGATGAAAAACTATAAGTCTGCAGAGTCTATCCCTGTTTTAAAGAAATGTACTAATGGAATAGAGGAATTGTGTTTCACAGATGAGGATAAAGCCAACGGTTTAAATGATTATTTTGTTTCAGTTTCAAACCTTGATGACTCTAATACTGTCTTACCGCTTTTTGTGTCAAAATGCGACTCAACACTTTCTAATGTAATATTTACAAAATCTGACATTGAAAGCATCATAGAAACGCTAGACGTAAACAAAGCTGTAGGTCATGATTTGATCTCTCATAAACTACTTAAAAATGTCCGGTTTACAATATCAGAACCTCTTTGTATGTTATTTAACAAATCATTACATGATAGTAAATTTCCAGAATCTTGGAAATTGGCAAATGTTTTGCCTCTGTTTAAAAAGGGAGATAAACATACTCCTGGAAATTATCGCCCCATTTCTTTGTTAAGTTGTTTAGGAAAGTTAATGGAAAGATGTGTCTATAAGTATTTGTATAATTATCTTATTAGTAACAATCTTATTTACAACCAGCAAGCTGGGTTTTTGACAGGACATTCTACCGTTCACCAATTAATTGACATTTACCATCAAATTGTTCAGTCTGTTGATAAAAAAACGCACACGTGCGTAATATTCTGCGACATTTCAAAGGCATTTGACAGAGTTTGGCATAAAGGTCTATTATTTAAAATGAAACAACTAGGTATAGAGGGTAGGTTTCATAATTGGGTATCTGATTATTTGAATCAAAGACAACAAAGAGTCACAGTCGGTCAGTCTTTCTCCAATTATAAACATGTTTTAGCAGGTGTACCTCAAGGATCAGTTCTTGGCCCACTTTTATTCCTTATTTATGTTAATGATATTACTGAAAGCCTTCTTAGTATAACACGTCTGTTTGCAGACGATACGTCGTTGGCTACAACATCTTCAGACATCAACGACTTACAAGGTATATTAAATCATGATTTAAAAATGATTTCTGAGTGGTCGAAACAATGGCTAGTAACGTTTAACCCACATAAAACGGAAGTGTTGTATTTTGGCAACCAACAACCTCCTCACCTCGTTTTTAATGAAACTGATTTAAGTACTACCGAAAATCACAAGCATTTACGTGTCACTCTTAGTCATACTTGCAAATGGCATACTCATATCAATAACATAATTGTATCTGCATCTAAACTTATAGGAATTATGCGAAAACTAAAGTTTAAAGTACGACGGAAGACACTTAATCAGATTTATATCTCCTTTTTACGACCAACTTTAGAATATGCATCTGTTGTCTGGGACAATTGTAGCCAACGTGAAAAAGAAAGGCTAGAACATATTCAAATTGAAGCTGCTAGAATTGTAACAGGCACTACCCGTTCTATTAGTTTACAAAATCTGTATCGCGAAATCGGATGGCTTACATTAGAAAATAGACGAAAATACCAGAAAATCATTCTCACATTTAAAATTAAAAATAACATGGTACCTGATTATTTAAGTAATCTTTTTCCAAGAACTCCAATCGCAAACGAACATTATAACCTTCGCAACCAAAACGACTTTGTAAATTTTCCCAGAAGAACTGTACATTTTGAAAGATCATTTGTACCCTCCGCAATTCAACTCTGGAATTCTTTACCAGATAATCTAAGAAATATTCAATCCCTCGGGATGTTTAAACGTAAACTTTTACAAACAATGTTCCCCAAAATTGAAGTTCCAACATACTTTTTACACGGACAACGATTTCCTTCTGTTATACATGCTATATTACGAAACAAATGTAGCGACTTAAAGGATGATCTTTTCCATAATCATGTCTCTAATCATAATCTGTGTATATATTGTTCAGTACAGGAAACAACTGAACATTACTTTTTCCAGTGTAGACAATATATTAACGAACGATATCGTTTATTTCAAAGTACGCGACCTCTCCATCCTCTAAACTGCATGGTATTATTGTTTGGTAATCCCAACTTCAGCCAAGAAGAAAACATTACTATTGTAAACTCGGACCACAGATATATTCTGGAACAAAGCGCTTCAAACAGTAACTATAACTATAACAATGTCCTATAATGCAGGCTGACCCTACAAGAGTATTCTTCTGTCTTTCACTGACATCTTATCATTTCAAACTCATGAAACTATTTATCTCTCTCTCGCTCTCTCGCTCTCTCTCTCTCTCTCTCTCTCTCTCTCTCTCTCTCTCTCTCTCTCTCTCTCTCTCTCTCTCTCTCTCCTCTCTCTCTCTCTCTCTCTCTCTCTCTCTCTCTCTCTCTCTCTCTCTCTCTCTCTCTCTCTCTCTCTCTCTCCTCCATCTCTCCCTCTCTCTCTCTCCTATATATTTATGGTAATTTAAAACTGCAATTAAACATATTTATTTCAAATCAATTGTTCACTATGATGTTCTTAATATCATGTTGTTCTTGTTCAATTTACGGGGAGAGCCGTAATTAAGTTTGAGAACTTGTGGCTCGACCCTTTTGCTTTATATATAATCTCTAATGTTGTTAACCATGTGATTTATTTGACAATACAATATGTTTAAACTAAACATGGTATAAAAATGTTTCATTTAATGCGCTTGCGTCCTATCGGTCATGTGACGACTCTTCAATTCACGCGACGACTTTTCAAGTCACGTGATGAATGAGATTAAAAGCATCGAAAGCTATTTATAAACTTACCCCGTTACTGACGGGGTAGAATTTGTGATGGAAAAAGTATCGAAAACAAGAAAATCTCACCGATTATAGGGGTATGTAATATGTCAGTTATCATATTTTAATGCCACAAATACAAAAAATAACACTTATTTTCTTAAATTTGGAAATTTTATTTTTTTTCGACAGTTGGGTATCTGGAGTTCAGTCGCTTTAAATATTCAACACGATTTAAGATTGATCAAGAATACAATAAAGAATATAAAGAATATATATATATATATATACAGCTTAAGAAACTTGATACAAGACACATTGCATAAACAAACAATGTTTGTTGAAGATTTTATAACCATAATTTCTACGATCATTTACTCTTTCCAACATGCAGATGTATTTTGAGAATTATGCAGCAGTCAACATTTCAAATGATTGTAGCAAAAGGAGAATTTGTTCATTAAAAGCAATTTCACTGTTTGTCCCAATTGTTTTAGCTTTATTCAATAGTTATATTTGTTATGGGACTCTCCATTTTTTAACATTCCATAAAAGGATGATTTTCATTTTGTCTGCTGCCGATGTTTTGTGTGTGGGAAAGGGTTTAACCTCACAACATATATAATGTATTCATCTTAAACGGTTTAACACTTTCCCGCATACAACAAATCTGCCGCATTCGACTTTAGAACCATAAAAACCAGTATCAGTGCAATTCAGTCTTATCATTTAATCCCAAATGACATAAGCTTATTTTAGATTTTGCAATCTGAAAAAAAAAAAAGAAATTGAAAGAAATTATTTGAAAAAGGATAAATGAAGTTAAAATAAGTTTTACTTTCTGTTGTGCCACATTGATATAGTGAGTGTTTTGGTATTAATTACAATCATAATCAAAGTGCATATTTGACTAGACAGTTGTTACTATAACCGTTCTCGAAAGTGTTTCTTGTACGACTAAATAGCGAGAGATTATCATGATCAGTATGCGTAGGTAGGCACCTTGATCTGGATCTGCGCTGATTCCAAAATCACGACAAACGGGTTTCCGTGTACCGTGGCATTTTGAAAAGACCTGCGTGATATACTTAGATCATAAAATGAACTTTGTATACGGATTGAATAACTAAAAGTTTTTTATTTTATCTATGGTAGGAACACTGTCGATTTATCAAATACATGCTATGTGTATTTTATGACACTTATTTCACCCTTTTATCAAATGCATTTAACTTGTATATTATGACACTTCTTTCACCCTTTCACCATAAACATGTAATTTGTATATAATGAGACTTCTTTCACCCTTTCACCAAAAACATGTGATTTGTATATAATGACACTTCTTTAAACCTTTCACCAAATGCATGTAATGTGTATTTTATGACACTTATTTCACCCATTTATCATATACATGTAATGTGTATAGTATAACAATTCTTGCAACATTTCACCAAATGCATGTTATGTGTATTTTATGACACTTCTTTCACCTTTTCATTAAAACCATGTAATGTGTATATTATGACACTTCTTTAACTCTTTCACCAAATACATGTTATGTGTATTTTATGACACTTCTTTAACTCTTTCACCAAATACATATAATGTGTATTTTATGACACTTCTTTAACTCTTTCACCAAATACATATAATGTGTATTGTATGACACTTCTTTAACTCTTTCACCAAATACGTGTAATATGTATTTTATGACACTGCTTTAACTCTTTCACCAAATACATATAACTATTACAAATACATATAATGTGTATTTTATGACACTACTTTCTTTAACTCTTTCACCAAATACATATAATGTGTATTTTATGACACTTCTTTAACTCTTTCACCAAATACATATAATGTGTATTTTATGACACTTCTTTAACTCTTTCACCAAATACGTGAAATGTGTATTTTATGACACTGCTTTAACTCTTTCACCAAATACATATAATGTGTATTTTATGACACTTCTTTAACTCTTTCACTAAATACATATAATGTGTATTTTATGACACTTCTTTAACTCTTTCACCAAATACATATAATGTGTATTTTAGGACATTTCTTTAACTCTTTCACCAAATGCATGTGATTTGTATATAATGACACTTCTTTAACCCTTTCACCAAATGCATGTAATGTGTATTTTATGACACTTATTTCACCCATTTATCATATACATGTAATTTGTATAGTATAACAATTCTTGCAACCTTTCACCAAATGCATGTAATGTGTATAGTATGACACTTCTTTAACTCTTTTACCAAATACATGTAATGTGTATTTTATGACACTTCTTTAACTCTTTCAGCAAATACATATAATGTGTATTTTATGACACTTCTTGAATTTTATGACACTGCTTTAACTCTTTCACCAAATACATATAATGTGTATTTTATGACACTTCTTTAACTCTTTTACAAAAACATATAATGTGTATTTTATGACACTTCTTTAACTCTTTCACCAAATACATATAATGTGTATTTCATGACACTTCTTTAACTCTTTCACAAATACATGTAATGTGTATTTTATGACACTTCTTTAACTCTTTCACCAAACACGTGTAATATGTTTTGATGACACTGCTTTAACTCTTTCACCAAATACATATACTGTGTATTTTATGACACTTCTTTAACTCTTACAAATACATATAATGTGTATTTTATGACACTTCTTTAACTCTTTCACCAAATACATATAATGTGTATTTCATGACACTTCTTTAACTCTTTCACAAATACATATAATGTGTATTTTATGACACTTCTTTAACTATTTCACAAATACATGTAATGTGTATTTTATGATACTTCTTTAACTCTTTCACCAAATATGCAGAAGACGACTTTAAAATGATATAGGCAAACCTGGGAAAATTTCTAGTTCATGGCAGCATTATTCTAGTCATTTATCCGAGTTTCTTTGAATTCTAACTGAACTGAGAAATGTTTAACTATTTTACAATGTCTAAAGATTCATTTAGTCATAGGCATGATAGTTATTTAAATGCTTAGGTTCACGAACTTAGGAGAATAAATGAATATATAGGTATTGAAAAGAGTTAGGAGCACTTTCTCCTTTTGTCACAATGTTTTCAAAAGTAGAATATTGAAGAGGCGTCTATTTGGGATAGGGTAAATGACCCGTAATGTTGATACCACATGTATAAGCGATAAATAATGCAAAAGTTAAAATGGCTGTTCATTGTAACTTTCCCTTTGCCATGTTGTGTTTCAATATATTATATTATTATTAAATAAACCAACGCAAACAACGCCCTCGTTCTATATACCCTGCAAGTCGATATAGTTCATTTTTAAATACATACTCATCTACGCTATATCGAACTAACTGACGATTTATATAATCGTGATACATTGGCCTATTTAAACTATCTGTATATGCGTATACAACTGCATTTATGATGCAATCGTTTGAATAGTCTCGGTATTGAATAGTCGTATATAGAACACACGTGTATCCGATTAAATCTACATTGATATAAGTGTCTCAAATTGTGAAAGGACTGGGTGCAATGAAGGCAAAGTATGATGCTGTAGTAAATATGTAATGTCAAATGTTGTATTCATCTTCTTTCATACCCGTTTCGATATCACATACACGTTTCGATATCACATACACGTTTCGATACCACATACCCGTTTCGATATCACATACCCGTTTCGATATCGATATCACATACCCGTTTCGATATCGATAGCACATACCCGTTTCGATAGCACATACCCGTTTCGATATCGATATCACATACCCGTTTCGATATCACATACACGTATGTTGAGGCAAACTTTTGAGGAATAGCCTTCCTCTTTATTAAATAATAAGTTGCACATATTATTATTTCCCAACAATGTAAACATGTACAGTGTAGATTCCGATCATCTTGTGTAGATTCTTATACGACTAAGCTGATTGACAGGATGATCTGAATCATCCTGTCAATCAGCTTAGTCGTATAAGAATCTACGCCAGAAGACAGAATGTCCTATCTAGGTGTTGTAAGTAATACTTTAAGAGAATATATCTTGGTCAGACTGTGAGGATGTACAGACATATAAGGATCTACGCTGTTCACAAAAGCCAACTAGTACCTTTTCCCAAGAACGAGCTCGTATCACATACATTCAGACAGTAAATGCTTTAAGAATGTGCGTATAGAGAGGCCTGTCTGGCTTTACTCTCCATAAATGCGCATGTCACAAGAGCCATCTTTCCTAATTAGAAAACCAGTCAACAACCACTGTTATTAAGCACGAAGCCCCATTTCGTTTCGGCGAAACGAACTCAGTTTTCACAGAGAAAACCGAACTTACACTAACTAACTCTCGTGAAGTATTATCTGTGTAAGTATTCATTGCACGAACGTGCTGTTTGTATGGTGTTTAACGCCGTTCACACTCCCTTTGTAGTTAACTTAACATTGCTTTCGGCCCATTTATGCTGATACCAGCGATTCAGTCGTTATGCTAACCACACAATCCTGAGTGCCAAGAAAGGAAAGCCATTACTACCTTCTTTGTTATAAATATTTGGTTTTACTCGGCTAGGGATCGAAACCCACGACGAACGTAGGGGCTGATGTCTGGATGTATGTACCATGATGGACGTTCAAAGAGGAATCAGGTTAGTTTCTTGAAACTGGAGTTCATTATTTATTTGATGTAATGTTAATTATTTAAATTTTATGTTCTACAGTTTTGCAAAGTATGCTTATATCTAATTAGTTCCAATCCAAATTGAAAGAAATGAAACAGTTTACTATTTTTATATTAGCAATATACTACAATACAATACGATAGTTTATTTGCGTATTTATGGCTTGGACCCACAACACATACATATACTATTACTTACAACTTACAATGTAGTAATGTGCAAACTCATATTTCTTCCACGACTTTGAAAATTAACGGGGTAAAACATTAACCACCTATTTAAATTGAAATCCCTTATATTCTTAAAATGTTCATCGATAAAAAAAAAGGCACGATTTTCAACCTCGATCACCAAGGCATCTTTTTCTATATAAACATACTCTGTGAACATAGTGTTTTGTGTCCCAGCTGAATACAGGAAATATTCTTACCATGAGAACGATATGATTTGTATCGGTTTTGTTTAAACAACAATCACTTATATGAAATAAGGATGATATATAGAAATTGTAACCGATTCGCAAACAGTTGAATTAATTCTTTCAGAGCCAAAGGCAATAGTGAGGTTTTTGCAAACAATGCAGATTCAGGTGAGTCAGCTCCTGACGAACTGTCTCACCTGAAATCAGCATTTTATGCCTTTTTAGTTATCAAAATAGTCAAAAACTGTTATTACATGAGAAATGGAGACGCCCGATTTTGAACATGGAAGAGTCTACTTTAAACAATTCGGCGCTGAAAGAGTTCTAGTTGAGGTGAGTATTTCAAATTTCTAAACTCTTATTAAATGCCGACACTCAAACCCTATGGTGTGGGTACTCTTAATAATCATCTAACTGAAATAATTTGAGTACCCATAATATAGGGTTTGGTTGAGTCATAAGATAAATACAGGTGGAGAAAGACCAGTTTAGTCCTCCATATCAAGATCTTCGAGTAAGTTATATCTAGGCAAACATAACAATATAATAGAAGGTGAATACTTTGGTCAGACTATGCGTATGCACAGGCTCATCTGAGTATTCACTTAGCGCATCTGCAACAAGACCCATTTTAACCAGACGCGTTTCATTTAAAAATTGAATGAAACATACCTGGCCGGACCGGGCTGTCAGTCTTGTTCTCTTGACTGGTCGCTGAAGTCGTTTGACCGACAGCGGTCGTCACGAAACAAATACCAAGTATCCCCGCGATGAACGACCACTTCAGATCCATTGTATTGTTCACCTATCTGCTTTGGAGTCGTATGGAAGGTGGCCGCTGAAGACAAAGTATCAGTATTTATACAAAACGGATGGGGGGGGAAACCTGCTCAGTTTGTGGTTATAAGAAGTAGAAGAATTACATACCAACAATGTTAGTGTATCATATAGAGATCCATCTTCATTGCATAGATATACAGAACAGAACAGAACAGAAATTTTATTTTCAACTTAAGCATATACAGCTCATGGTTGATATTCACAAATATACATACAGAAATAGTTAAGACAATGAAATAGTTGAGAAATAGTACTTAAATAAGTTTAAATTAAATAAGTTTAAATAAGTTTAAAATCAAGTTTATATGCATATGTATAAAAACACATATATACAAAAGCAATTGTGTATATATATATATATACATATACCCATACACATACTTACATATATATATATATATATATATATATTAATTTCAATATGAAATTAATTATATCAAGAAAGAAAGTGGGACTGTTAACGCCCGTCTAATAAGGATGCTTTTTATTTTCAAATAGAGATATGGTATCGTTTGTTTTTGGAATGGATCTATAACCCTTTTCAACATGCATTATTTCTGCGGCTGACGCCTTTGAAGTTATCTAACCGACACACGGAAATCTCTATACATAGTAAAACTATTGAGTATATTTGAAAAACATTGTCATTTTGATTCAACCAGTTGACTATGAAAAATATTAGTTTATTAGAAAACAAGGTGTCTAAACTGTGTCTTCATAGAAGTGAACTAATTGCGTGTTTACATTTTATTTTCTTGTTATATCAATTTTAAATATTTATGACGTAACTTGAAATAATGATAAAATAACAACTATAACAAACACACAAAAGCAACGACATTTTACTTAAATTACTTAAATAATAACAAAATGAATTAATCCATTCAATATAAATACATTTTTTAAATTCAATAATTTACTGACCTGCTATGTTTACGCCTAACAGCAGTGTAGATTGAATCAGTCAAATGGTTTTCGTGTCCAATAAAGCGTGCAGACCAATTTTACACCTTTTTTAGTGTGCATACATGCCGAGACAGCGGTAGATTTAACGGGGCGCAACTTAACGTCTACCAAAAATACATTCCATGTTTGCAATACAAAAGCTTTACCTTTGCCCCACATTGAAACAATTTACAGCAGGAGAAAATGTAAACAAAAGATGAAATATCTATGAATAAAAGTTCAATTATTGAATTGAGGTCAAAATGTTTTCGAAGTCGTATGCTGCAAATGCGTCAGAATCGTTATGGTAGTTTGAAAAATGGTTGCATATGACACAGGTTATGGTAGTTTGAAAAATGGTTGCATATGACACAGGTTATGGTAGTTTAAAAGTTGTTTGCATATGACAAAGGTTATGGTAGTTTAAAAGTTGTTTGCATATGACACAGGTTATGGTAGTTTAAAAGTTGTTTGCATATGACACAGGTTATGGTAGTTTAGAGTTGTTTGCATATGACACAGGTAATGGTAGTTTAAAAGTTGTTTGCATATGACACAGGTTATGGTAGTTTAAAAGTTGTTTACATATGGCACAGGTTATGGTAGTTTAAAAGTTGTTTGCATATGACACATGTAATAGTATTTTAAAAGTTTTTTGGCATATGACACAGGTTATGGAAGTTTAAAAGTTGTTTACATATGACACAGGTTATGGTAGTTTAAACGTTGTTTGCATATGACACAGGTAATGGTAGTTTAAAAGTCGTTTGCATATGATACAGGTTATGGTAGTTTAAAAGTTGTTTGCATATGACACAGGTTATGGTAGTTTAAAAGTTGTTTGCATATGACACAGGTAATGGTAGTTTAAAAGTTGTTTGCATATGACACAGGTTATGGTAATTTAAAAGTTGTTTGCATATAGCACAGGTTATGGAAGTTTGAAAGTTATTTGCATATGACACAGGTTATGGTAGTTTAGAGTTGTTTGCATATGACACAGGTAATGGTAGTTTAAAAGTTGTTTACATATGACACAGGTTATGGTAGTTTAAACGTTGTTTGCATATGACACAGGTAATGGTAGTTTAAAAGTCGTTTGCATATGATACAGTTTATGGTAGTTTAAAAGTTATTTGCATATAGCACAGGTATGGTAGTTTAAAAGTTGTTTGCATATGACACAGGTTATGGTAGTTTGGAGTTATTTGCATATGACACAGGTAATGGTAGTTTAAAAGTTGTTTGCATATGACACAGGTTATGGTAGTTTAAAAGTCGTTTGCATATGACACAGGTAATAGTAGTTTAAAAGTTGTTTGCATATGACACAGGTAATGGAAGTTTAAAAGTTGTTTGCATATGACACAGGTAATGGTAGTTTAAAAGTCGTTTGCATATGACACAGGTTATGGTAGTTTAAAAAATGTTTGCATATGACACAGGTAATGGTAGTTTAAAAGTGGTTTGCATATGACACAGGTAATGGTAGTTTAAAAGTCGTTTGCATATGACACAGGTTATGGTAGTTTAAAAATTGTTTGCATATGACACAGGTTATGGTAGTTTAGAGTTGTTTGCATATGACACAGGATATAGTATTTAAAAGTTGTTTGCATATGACACAGGTAATGGTAGTTTAAAAGTTGTTTGCATATGACACAGATTATGGTAGTTTAAAAGTTGTTTGCATATGACACAGGTTATGGTAGTTTAAAAGTTGTTTGCATATGACACAGGTAATGGTAGTTTAAAAGTGGTTTGCATATGACACAGGTTATGGTAATTTAAAAGTTGTTTGCATATAGCACAGGTTATGGAAGTTTGAAAGTTATTTGCATATGACACAGGTTATGGTAGTTTAAAAATTGTTTGCATATAGCACAGGTTATGGAAGTTTGAAAGTTATTTGCATATGACACAGGTAATGGTAGTTTAAAAGTTGTTTGCATATGACACAGGTTATGGTAGTTTAAAAGTTGTTTGCATATGACACAGGTTATGGTAGTTTAAAAGTTGTTTGCATATGACAAAGGTTATGGTAGTTTAAAAGTTGTTTGCATATGACACAGTTATGGTAGTTTAAAAGTTGTTTGCATATAGCACAGGTTATGCAAGTTTGAAAGTTGTTTGCATATGACACAGGTTATGGTAGTTTAAAAGTTGTTTGCATATGACACAGGTTATGGTAGTTTAAAAGTTGTTTGCATATGACACAGGTTATGGTAGTTTAAAAGTTGTTTGCATATGACACAGGTTATGGTAGTTTAAAAGTTGTTTGTATATGACACAGGTTATGGTAGTTTAAAAGTTGTTTGCATATGAAACAGTTATGGTAGTTTAAAAGTTGTTTGCATATGACACAGGTTATGGTAGTTTAAAAGTTGTTTGCATATGACACAGGTAATTTAAAGTTCTCTGCGTTACGGTAGTATAGAAGAGAACGTATGTCGTAACATGTACGAATCACAAGCTGGTAGTTGTTGCACGTGTTAACCGTGCAGTGGGGGTATAAAAGGATGTTTTTGGCGGGTTCTCGTCAGTTCGACGCAAGACTTCTAGCAGTTGACTTCGTACCGCTTACATGATGGAAAACCGTGACGAATTATCTAATCTTGTGGAGGAGCATGTTAAGGAAGCCATGAAGCAGGGGCACAATGAATTATTGCAACAGATAGGCACAATGATGGAAAAGATAAGTTATTCATCTTGTTCACCTCGTCTTTCTATGTTAGAATTGCCAAAATTTAAACGTAAAAGCAACGAAGAGCAGTTCAAGTACAATATGAAGGTACAGACATGTATTGAGCAGACAGAGTCTTCGTTAGACGCAGGAAATATTCAGGAATCAAAAGCTAAACTAATTGAAGCCAAGAATACGGTAATGCAAAGGCAGAAGCACATACAATTGGCTGATAGCTCTGAGCTAGGTTGGCGTGTTGTTGCGGAATATCAGTCCAACCCAATTGCTAGTGACAGCGATGATGAAAAAAGAATGTATCGTGCGGAAGCCAGGGCATCTAAAAGAGCCAAAATGGACAGGGGCAAGAAACGTTTCAGGACCAACCCTTACAGAAGACCGTCTTCTACAGAGTCGTCTGCTGTACAGTCAATGAATGGTGGGAATGGCAGCAGAAAGCCAGGGTTTTGCTTCACTTGTGGAAAACCGGGGCATTGGAAAAACGAGTGCTCTCAAGCTCAAACAGATAATAAGATAAGTGGGGATTTATATTTATCTGCATTAATGGTCGGAAACCATTCAGTTTCTCATGGAGATAAAAATGACGGCTCGGATAGTCCACACAGGGATGTGGAAGATGGCAATGATATAGATAGTCATGTACAGGAGTTATCTCCCGTCGGTCGTCTAAAGAGTAATTATGATAAATGGGCTCAAATATCCGATAACATGTATATTTTAGAGGTAGTAAAGGAAGGTTACAAGTTACCGTTTAAAGTTTTGCCTAATTCGGTACAGTTGAGAAATAATAGGTCTGCTAGAGACAATCCAGGTTTCGTTTCCCAGCAGATTCAAACATTGTTGAAAAAAAGGGTTATTACATTGGTTCATACTAAACCAGAGGTTGTTAATCCATTGACGGTTGCATACAATAAAACGGGTAAACCTAGAATGGTATTAGATTGTAGGCACATAAACCCATGTTTGCATCTGTTTAAGGTAAAATTCGAGGATATCAGGATAGCTGAGCAAATGTTTGATTTATCAAGTTATGTATTTACATTCGACTTGAAAGGTGCATATCATCATGTAGATATATATCCTGATCACAGGACTTATCTCGGATTCGCTTGGTATGAGGGCGGCACTGAGAAATATTACATTTTCAATTCATTACCTTTTGGCATTTCTTCCGCTGGTCATATTTTTACAAAACTTTTAAGAGTAATGGTGAAATATTGGAGGTCAAATGCGATCACATCGATTATGTTTTTAGACGACGGAATAGGCGGTCATAGCAAATATGACTCTGCGTTAAAGGCTAGTAAATTCATTCAAACGTCTTTAGTAGACGTGGGTTTTCTTTTAGCTGTCGATAAATGTCAATGGAATCCATTAAAAGTAGGTTATTGGCTAGGACATGTCTTAGATTTCAGAATTAACAGATTGTTCATTATAGATGATCGCATACGAAGGTTAGAGATTAGTTTGAAGTCTGTATTAGTACAGCTTGAAAAAGCCGACCAAGTAATAGCGGTCAGATTTATCGCATCTGTTGTTGGTCAAATAACTTCTCTGCAAAGCGTAATTGGAAAGATAGTAAGTCTGAAAACAAGGTACTTGTACAAGTCCATATGTAGTAGATTTACATGGAATTCGTTGATTCAAGTTCCAATCAAAGCAATTTCAGAATTGAGGTTTTGGCTCGAAAACGCTCGAAAGCTTAATAACATTGGAAAGTCGTTAAAACAAGATAGAAACATAGAAGCGTGGGTGTTTTCAGACGCTAGCGACCAAGGATATGGTGGTTACATAGAATTAATAGATTCGCATCGGAATGCAGGAGTGAGTTCTAGTATCTGTCACGATATATTGAGAAGGTCCGATAATGTTAAAAATGAGCCTAGAGGGTTAGGTTTTGCTAAAGACTTAGGTTTAGGCACATATAATGGAGAATACATTCAAACCAAAGATAATTGCTATAATGGATACGAGTCGTTGTATAGTTGTTTTAACAATAAATGTTTGTTTTGCTCTTGGAGAAGCATGAGATCAGAATCGGAAAATAACGTAAGTATCATAGAAAATACAAGTGAGTCAATACTCCCGGAAGTGAGTAGGAATATTAAATCGGATATGCTCCCGGAAGTGAGCAGGAATATGAAATCTGATATGCTCCCGGAAGTGAGCAGGAATATGAAATCTGAGATGCTCCCGGAAGTGAGCAGGAATATGGAATCGGGTATGCTCCCGGAAGAGAGCGTGTGTGAAAGCGCAGTTATATCTATGTATTCATCAGAAATATACGGGTCTTGGTCATGTATAGAATCAAAGAAAAGTTCTACATGGAGGGAAATGGAGGCAGTCAGACGGGTCATTATAAATAATTTATCTGACATTAAAAATAAGCACATTAAAATTATGTCTGATAATATGAATGTAAGCACAATTCTGTTATCTGGTAGTAACATTGAGGAGTTACATGTTATTTCACTATATATAAATGAATTGTGTAATAGTGCAAACATAACTTATGTACCAGAATGGATTTCTAGGGTTTATAATTCAAAAGCAGATGCATTAGGCAGACGCTTAGATCAAGATGATTGGTTTGTTCACGACGGAATGTTCCGGTTTTTGGATGCAAAATGGGGTCCGCACGACGTCGACAGGTTTGCGTCAAATTTGAATAACAAATGTAGGAGATTTAACTCGAAATGGTGGATGCCTGGTGTAGAAGCTGTTAATTGCTTCGATCAAGATTGGCAAGGTGTCAACAACTGGTTAGTACCCCCACCAAGTGGTGTATTAAAAAGTCTGAAAAAATTGCAAAGCGATTACGCTGTAGGTACTCTGATAATCCCGGAGTGGGAGTCGGCCTCGTTTTGGCCATATATAATTGATGATAAGGGTGTGTATAAGAATTACGTTAAGGATAATTACAATTTGCCTAGTTCGGCTATATGTTGTGGCAAAGGGAGTAAAGGCATGTTTTCAAAAGCAAAAATGTCTTTTAGAATGGTCGCATTAAGATGCGACTTTCATTCAGTCTAGGAGCAAATGAAGATGAAATGTACTGATTGTATTTTTGTTAACAGGTATTGGGATAAAACATTCTTTGAAGAGAAAATTCGAAGAGGCGGGCGGCGTAAATGTACAAGATGCGAATACATGCATTGACAAAATGGCGGATCAGATTTTAGGATCGCGGGCAGACTCCACTGTGAAAAAGTACTCTTACCAGATAAAATCGTTTGATGAGTTCTGTGATGCTAAACATTTACCAAAGAGGCCTGCCCATAGTATTCATGTTGCCTGGTATATATCGAATCTGATTGATTCTGGTAAATCATATGGTGTCGTTTCCTCGGCGGTTTATGCCATCAAATGGTTGCATCAGGTGAATGATTTCACGGATCCAACTGTTTCATCGACAGTGAGCCGACTGATTGAATGTGCTAAACGTCGAAATTCCAAGCCAATCACCAAAAAAGACGTTATCACTACCGATCAGCTTATTGAGTTATGTAATATGTATATTGCTTGCAACGACGTTTTAGTTCTAAGAGATTTAACCATGATTTTGATAGGTTATTCGGGTTTTCTTAGATTTAATGAAATGAGTGAAATGAAATGCTCTGACATAGAAATACGTCCTGATCATTTAATTCTGTTTCTTAGAAAAAGCAAAACCGACGTCTATAGAGCAGGCAGGCAAGTGCTAATCAGCAAAGGTGTTTCTAGCGCATGTCCCTATAACATGCTGCAACGGTATTTGAGTTGCTCCGAGTTGATGCTAGGTACGCATACATATCTTTTTAAGCCAGGATGTAGATCAGGCTCTAAATGTTTCTTGTTGAAGCAGAATAAACAGTTAAGTTATACTAGAGCACGAGAATGCATTGTAGGTCGCTTGAAATTAGTAGCACCAAATTTGAAATTAGGCACTCATTCTTTGCGTGCTAGCGGTGCTACCACCGCGGCCAACGCTGAAGGCGTGTCGGATAGATGTCTTAAGAGACACGGTAGATGGAAGTCCGATCTGGCAAAAGATGGTTACATAGACGATTCTTTAGAAAAGAAACTTTACATAACAAAGCAACTAAAATTGTAAATTGAATTCGGATAGCTTTTCTCTCTAACATTTGTTCAAGTTCTATCGCTGTCTTGCCCATGCAAAAGGTGTTTGTTTGCGTTTAGTAGTGTTAGGACTTTAAAGTTCTCTGCGTTACGGTAGTATAGAAGAGAACGTATGTCGTAACATGTACGAATCACAAGCTGGTAGTTGTTGCACGTGTTAACCGTGCAGTGGGGGTATAAAAGGATGTTTTTGGCGGGTTCTCGTCAGTTCGACGCAAGACTTCTAGCAGTTGACTTTGCGATATCCGAATTCAATATAGTTAGTACAGGAATACAGTATTACTTATAAGACGGTATATAACTTGTATATAAATTTATCAGATACGTGTCTGTGTACGGTCTTTCAATTGCGCAGGTTTTCCAGAGTTTTTCATTTAAAAATGTTTTTATCTCTGGTTTTTACCCCTGGGTCAATTGAATGATTTCTGTGTACAGAAGTATCAGTGACACAGTGCCATATTACATGTCTATGTTTATGTTAAATGATTGAATGCTTTACAAAAGACTTCAATGTACAATGCCTGTTTTTTAATCAACTGCAATTAAATCGCTGTCTTGCCCATGCAAAATGTGTTTGTTTGCGTTTAGTAGTGTTAGGACTGGTAGTTTATAAGTTATTTGCATATGACACAGGATAAAGTAGTTTAAAACTTATTTGAATATGACACAGGATATGGTAGTTTAAAACTTATTTGCTATTAAATCACCAAAGTTTAAAGACCGACACGACACATATTCGTCTGCACTAAATAGATATATATATATAGAATGTACTTGTATTTACCATTGAACTTTAGGTACTGAAAATTTTACCGCGCGTGCAACAAACGGGTGTATGTATCTGCACGGATTTATCATGAACGGGTCAATTAAAAGTGGGGACCAAATCTCACTGAATCTAAATGCATGTTTTTTAAGCAATTTACTAAAATTTGGCAGTTTTTATTATCTCAAGTTTTGTTTGGTTTCTATTGTCAATTGTTTCAGACTGATATGCTTTGCTGTCGCAGCATCCGTATTTAGTTTAAACGTTTCCAGACTGTTCAAGGGATGTTATAGTATTCTCAGTTTTCTCTTCGCTACTGTTTTCTAACAGGCAGAAACGAAACTTAGGCTCTATCTCAACTATCACATGACCGCAGAATTGTTCTGTTTTGTGCTCGTTTTGAGAATATGCCTTTTCCATAATATTGTATATATATTTACGACTTATGAAAATCGATGTCATTTCTAGTTACTGGCGTTCTATTTTGATAACAGTATAGTCGTGATTTGACGCGTTCATGACACGAATATGTATCCAGACGTTATTATAATTATGATTGTGTCATACCCGGATACATCTATAACTATTCACAGTACAAATACAATATATATATACAGGTGAAGAGGTATCTCACATAAAGATCGCCAACCCTTTTATCAGTTTCCAACAAAATGCAACAATTAAGTTTGCAACAGACGACTTTAATAACGCATTTGCATTAATGTGGAAAATTCCTTTTTAACCCCGAAAAATAGTTATCATACATACTTGAAAATATTGTGATAAATGAAAAATATGATCATTTTGAGTAATTTCTCTTCTTCTCTCACAATGTATTAAAAGTCGTCTGCTGACGTCAGAAATCGTCTGCTGTGAAGATGGCAGAAGTCGTCTGCTGTAAAAACGTCAGAAGTCGTCTGTTGTATCTAGACGTCAGAAGTCGTCTGCTGTATAGACGTCATAAGTCGTCTGCTGTATAGACGTCAGAAGTCGTCTGTTGTATAGACGTCGTCTGCTGTAAAGACGCCAGAAATGGTTTTCATCAGGGAGAGGGTTTTTATAAGAGTAGTGAAGACTCAGAGAAACCTGTTTATCCCAAGAGTCTAATCAGATTCTTCACGGTTCTATTTACCCTGTCCCACATACGTCTATAGACGTATTTTGAGACCTCTATAGCAGACAACTATTGAAAACGTTGTGGCAATAGAATGAATTGCTTATTTTGAGCAATTTCTTCTTTTGACACTATGTTTTCAATTGGATTATATATATACTATCATTTTATAGAAATTAACTTTATTTTTGCCAAAATATTTTGTCGTCTGCTGCAGATTTGTTTTATGTGGGAAATGGGTTAATAAGAGTTTCATTATGTTTTCTTAAGCATGGTCCCACATGCAGATGCATTTGCACTGTGACCAACCGTGATGTATTTTCAAAGTCGTCTGCTGCAGATTTCTTGTATGTGGGAAAGAGTTAAGTGCAATAAGATGCAGTTATAAGTTCCCAGGGAAAACAACAAACGTAATCGTCCTTATCTAGTCGTCTGCATGCCGACGGTGTTAGTACACGTTTATTATACGGCGCTTCTCGTTTATATTTACAGACCCTCGGCGCCGTAGGTAAGCAGTAAAACTTAACAATCAACACCAACGGATCGCTTTATTTCCAATTTCGTTAATACAATTTCGAATGTTTGCAAAAATACCTTCGATTTAACTCGGCATAATTAATGAACCGAGCCGGTTCGTCTGAATATGTGACATATTAACCCTTTCCCTCATACGACAATTCTGCAGCAGACGACTTTGAACGTATTTTGTCAAAACATAGAAAATCTCCATAATTGAATGGATAACCTATGACAAAAAGTGGAAAACATTGTGGCGAAAGGAGAAATTGCACGTTTTGTGCAATTTCTTCTTTTGTCACTATGTTTTTAAAAAGCCGTCTGCTGCAGAAGCGTCAGAAAGCGTCTATATGAGGGAAAGGGTTGAGAAAGTGTAATTATTTAATGGAGCTGAAAATATTGTGACAAAAGGAGAACGGTCTCGTTTTGATGCATAATTGATCAGATAGCATTGATGCATACATTGACGCTACGACTTGTTGAGTTAAGCCCCGCACACAATAACAACTGTCGTTACGTTAGACAAACAAACAAGACAATGTCGGCGAAAATGGTGTATCGTATTGATAACTTAACGCACATCCTACCTGGGTTTTCGCTATTATGGCAGTACTATTTCGTTGAATTTAAAACAACAAGGCTTTAATTAAGTATTTTAGCGAAATGTATTTTCATGATGTCAGAATGGTTATGGATGACAACATCGTAAAATTACAACAGCGAAGTGTTACCGAAACCAGCGTAAGTCGGAGAAACCGCATACTGTCAGTGTTGACCCTTTGTCTTGCAATGAGCAGATTATGGGATATATAACACGGGCATGATAAACTTTTTGTTTACATGTCTACTGGTATGATAAACTTTTATGTTTATCAGTACACTTATTTTTAGAAATAACGTAATCGCCGGAACTATTTTTTCTGAAATATAAATGAGCCGTTCCACCAGAAAACCAAATATGTTGACTGCGAAAAGTATCGATCCGGATCAGCCTCAGCATGCCACGCAGACTAACCCGGTCAGACACGTTTCGCCTCCTGTGGATTTTCTGTTTCAGGAATCATTACTCAATACCTTTATCCCCTGAGACGGAATGAGTCGGACCGGATTAGCCTGCGGAGTCCATAATGTTGGTTCTCTCATGGAACGGCTCAAGTATGTTGATAGTATACTGTAAAGTAGTCATAGCAATGAACAAACACAAATACAAAGCAGAAATAAAGTTATTATTGTTTTAATTACATTTCAAAATATTTTAAAAATGCAAATACAAATCGAAAAGAATATCGTTATATAAATTACACGGAATCTGCAAGTTCAGCCTTTCTTCATTGAAAATGCAGCATACATAGACCTGTTTATTCTCTCATGATCAGTTCATAGGTAACCTTGTTTAAATATTATAAAATCTGAAGCGAGTTATGTCCTATAATGAGAAGCATATCTATGTTTCCACAAGTAGTTTTATACTGAATTGGCCACCACGATAAACGACAATTGTTGAAATTCTATCGTCAGTCTGTTTTCTACCACGAGAAAGGGTTCACGAACAGCCTCATCTACCAATGGATTCCTCTTTCATACAGCAGTTCCGACAGAAAATTATTATGCGTTACATTTAGCTATATTAAATAACTTGATCATTTATGTACAGCTAGTGTTTAAATAATCATTCTGAAAACCAAAAGTTTCGTAACGTGTCTTCGCCATGTCTACCCACAACAGTGACGGTATCCTTTTCAAGAAATGAATATCTCTAATCTAAACGACGACTAAGCCCAAGCATCACAATCGTCTTGAATACAGTCATCTGTATTTAAACTCCTATACATAAGGTTAAAATGTTAAAGTAAAATTAATGGTACGTTTTCTTCTATTAACTTAGCATACTATACGCAAATTCTAATGATACACTGGTAGACTTAATAAATGAAGCAGCAATACTGTGACTGTTTCTCATGCGTTATCATTATTGTATTGTACTGTGACTGTTTCTCATGCGTTATCATTATTGTATTGTACTGTGACAGTTTCTCATGCGTTATCATTATTGTATTGCGAATTGAGGGCACGAGTTGAAGGCACGAATTGAAGGCACCTATTCTTAAACAAGTTAGTTTTATTACTGTTAAAGAGCTTCATATTCACATGTGGTTGTTTTGTTTCAAGCTCTTCATCAATGGCAGCTTATGGGGTTCACCAACGTTCCAGCGCAACTGTTCAGTACCTCCTTACCCCAGCAATGAAATATTCCAAGAGGACCCAATATTGAACCAGAACCATTAACCCGGGTTACATTTATCAACCCAAAACAGGACCAGAAAAAGAGGACTATCAAGAATAAATTGACTGACTGCAGGTAAGTGTGCTTTTGGGAAAATCAAGATGATAACAAGTATGCTGATAGTGTAAGGCATTTGAGCCCATGCATATCTGGATTAACCTGTGCATAACCAGTATGCAGAGAGTGTAAGGCATTTGTGCCTATGAATATCTGGATTAACCTGTACATAACTTCAGATTGATCTGGTCCTTTACAATTCAACATTTAGTCATAGAAACTGTACCGGCAACCATTTTGATCCTTTAACATGGATGCAATGGCATATCTGTAAATTACATCAAGGTTGGTTTGCCTTGAACCGCTCATTTTAAGAATTCCTCTTTTTCCCGGAACATTTCAGTGTCGTTCTCCAAATAACAACCATTAAGCATCCCAGACCGGTGTAAACTGACTTATTTGGATCGTATTTCACTCAGCACTGTTCGAAATTGGTAATAAAAGGTTCTAATTAGCACGGGTGCACGGGCAAGTCCTTTCCCACAGGTTTAGCGCTTTTCCCAGAACTTCAAAACAATACTATCCAAATCCCAAATTCCAAGTGTTGCTGATATATTAACTTTTTTTAGGGGTTATGTATTGACACATATATATTATATCCAAGTTAAAAATGTGTTTCTCTATGATTTTTATTTCTCAATATATTTCAAAGCTGTCCTGAATTATATGTACAAACTATTAACCCTTTCTAACACTCTTCCTGGTGCCTCTGCGACAGATGACTTCTGAAACATTGTGGCAAAAGTAGAAATTGCTCAAAACGTACACTTCCTGTTCCATGTTTTATCTCATACGTTTTCATTTGTCTGGTGCATATTAGTTGTATGTTGGAAAAGGTACATGGTTTCAATATGTCTCAAAACGGTTTCTTCATTGCACACATTCTTATACAAATTTGTCAACAATTGTCATACTCTTATTTTCATTTTGAAAAGGTCAAGATAAGACATCAGATTAAGGGCTTATGCATTGTCTATCAACATTTGCCAATCTTCTTTTCATGATGTTTTCAAATAACGATGGGCATGGTTTTTGGTACATACTTTGAGAGCATTCTGGGAAAAGGAGAATGACCAATGAGATTATTTCCTGATTTATTATCCCTAATTTCTCTGACTTGTATGAAAAATACAAGTGTTGTGCTTAGTTCCTGGGTAAAACTTGTGTTAGAGGCCTGTCACGCTTACTCTGAAGATTTTGGTCTTCTGATTTCAGGACAACCATATCCATTGGATCTTCACCTGAAGTAGATACAGATGTATAATGTATGGGGACAATAGTGATCCAACCCATTCCTGTATGACCCTTTATACAATAAATCTGCATCAGATGATTTTGATAATATCTTGAAGAGATTGAAAATAACACATACATATGTCAGGTCATAGGTTAACCAACAATTAATTAAACATGTATGATTATCAAATTAACTTGTATTTTTAGCTCGCCTATTCGAAGAAATAGGGGAGCTTATGTAGTCACCCTGGCGTCCGCGTCCGCCTCCGCGTTGGCGTTGGCGTTGCCAGCTTGGTCAAAGCTTTGCGTGCAAGACATTTTCTCAGACACTGTGTATGCTGTGGCTTTGAACACTTCACACACTTATTCAGGGTCATCAGATGAACTTGTATGTCAAGCCCCATTTACTCTGGAATGGATTTTTACTGAATTGTGCCCCTTATTGGACTCAGAATTTTGGTCAAACCTTTTGCGTGCAAGGCATTTTCTCAGACACTGTGTATGCTGTTGCTTTGAACACTTCACACACTTATTCGGCGTCATTAGATGAACTTGTATGTCAAGCCTCATTTACTCTGGAATGGAATTTTACTGAATTGTGCCCCTTTTTGGACTTAGAATTTTGGTCAAACCTTTGCGTGCAAGGCATTTTCTCAGACACTGTGTACATGTATGCTGTTGATTTGAACACTTCACACACTTATTCAGGGTCATGAGATGAACTTGTATGTCAAGTCCCATAACTCTGTAATGGATTTTGACTGAATTATGCCCTTTTTTTTTACTTAGAATTCTGGTCAAACCTTTGTGTGCAAGGCCTTTTCTCAGACACTGTGTATGCTGTTGCTTTGAAACTTCACGCACTTATTCAGGGTCATGTATTTGCATGCAAGTATTGAAAAGGTGTATTATCTTGCTATAGGTGATACTGTGTGACTTTACCTCATGCTATAACTGTTCTGAAGTAGGTCCTGATAGACAATGACCCTGATAGGCGAGCTATATTGTCCTCCGACAACTCTGGTTATCATTGGCATTGTTTGATATAAAGTATCAGCTGATTTAAATACATGCAAAATTCTATGTAGGTCGGCTGGCACAATATGTGTAGACCTGAGACTGCCAAAATCCAAACAGCAAACACTGGACACAAGCCATCTTAAAAAAAATGTGTAAGTCTGAATGCAAATTAATTGAAGAGAAGATTAGTGAACAGTCATCATATTGAAGGGAAGATTAGTGAACAGTCACCATATTGAAGGGAAAACTAGTGAACAGTCATCATATTGAAGAGAAAACCAGTGAACAGTCATCATATTGAAGAGAGAATTAGTGAACAGTCATATCATATTGAAGAGAAAACTAGTGAACAGTCATATCATATTGAAGAGAAAACTAGTGAACAGTCATATCATATTGAAGAGAAAACTAGTGAACAGTCATCATATTGAAGAGAGCATTAGTGAACAGTCATCATATTGAAGAGAAAACTAGTGAACAGTCATAATATTGAAGAGAGCATTAGTGAACAGTCATCATATTGAATAGAAAACTAGTGAACAGTCTCAACATATTGAAGAGAAAACTAGTGAACAGTCATCATCATATTGAAGAGAAAACTAGTGAAAAATCATCATATTGAAGAGAAAACTAGTGAAAAATCATCATATTGAAGAGAGAATTAGTGAACAGTCATCATATTGAAGAGAAAACTAGTGAACAGTCATCAGATTGAAGAGAGAATTAGTGAACAGTAATCAGATTGAAGAGAAAACTAGTGAACAGTCATCATATTGAAGAGAATTAGTGAACAGTCATATCATATTGAAGAGAAGACTAGTGAACAGTCATCATATTGAAGAGAAGATTAGTGAACTGTCATCATATTGAAGAGAAGACTAGTGAACAGTCATCATATGGAAGAGAAGATTAGTGAACAGTCATATCATATTGAAGAGAAGATTAGTGAACAGTCACCATATTGAAGAGAAGATTAGTGAACATTCATCATATTGAAGAGAAAACTAGTGAACAGTCAAATCATATTGAAGAGAGAACTAGTGAACAGTCATATCATATTGACGAGCGAACTAGTGAACAGTCATCATATAGAAGAGAAGACTAGTGAACAGTCATATCATATTGAAGAGGTGATTAGTGAACAGTCATCATATTGAAGAGAAGATTAGTGAACAGTCATCATATTGAAGACAGAACTTGTGAACAGTCATCATATTGAAGAGAAGATTAGTGAACAGTCATCATATTGAAGAGAAGATTAGTGAACAGTCATATCATATTGAAGAGAGAACTAGTGAACAGTCATCATATTGAAGAGAAAACTAGAGAACAGTCATCATATTGAAGAGAAGATTAGTGAACTGTCATCATATTGAAGAGAGAACTAGTGAACAGTCATCATATTAAAGAGAAAACTAGTGAACAGTCATCATATTGAAGAGAAGATTAGTGAACTGTCATCATATTGAAGAGAGAACTAGTGAACAGTCATCATATTAAAGAGAAAACTAGTGAACAGTCATCATATTGAAGAGAAGATTAGTGCACAGTCATATCATATTGAAGAGAAAACTAGTGAACAGTCATATCATATTGAAGAGAAAACTAGTGAACAGTCATCATATTGAAGAGAGCATTAGTGAACAGTTATCATATTGAAGAGAAAACTAGTGAAAAGTCATCACATTGAAGAGAGCATTAGTGAACAGTCATCATATTGAATAGAAAACTAGTGAACAGTCATATCATATTGAAGAGAAAACTAGTGAACAGTCATCATATTGAAGAGAAAATTAGTAAAAAAAAATCATCATATTGAAGAGAAAACTAGTGAACAGTCTTCATATTGAAGAGAAAACTAGTGAACAGTCATATTGAAGAGAGAATTAGTGAACAGTCATATCATATTGAAGAGAAAACTAGTGAACAGTCATCATATTGAAGAGAGAATTAGTTAACAGTCATATCATATTGAAGAGAAAACTAGTGAACAGTCATATCATATTGAAGAGAAAACTAGTGAACAGTCATCATATTGAAGAGAAAACTAGTGAACAGTCATCATATTGAAGAGAGAATTAGTGAACAGTCATATCATATTGAAGAGAAGACTAGTGAACAGTCATTATATTGAAGAGAAGATTAGTGAACTGTCATCATATTGAAGAGAGAATTAGTGAACAGTCATATCATATTGAAGAGAAGACTAGTGAACAGTCATTATATTGAAGAGAAGATTAGTGAACTGTCATCATATTGAAGAGAAGACTAGTGAACATTCATCATATGGAAGAGAAGATTAGTGAACAGTCATATCATATTGAAGAGAAGATTAGTGAACAGTCATCATATTGAAGAGAAGATTAGTGAACATTCATCATATTGAAGAGAAAACTAGTGAACAGTCATATCATATTGAAGAGAGAACTAGTGAACATTAATATCATATTGACGAGCGAACTAGTGAACAGTCACCATATTGAAGAGAAGATTAGTGAACATTCATCATATTGAAGAGAAGACTAGTGAACAGTCATCATATGGAAGAGAAGATTAGTGAACAGTCATATCATATTGAAGAGAAGATTAGTGAACAGTCACCATATTGAAGAGAAGATTAGTGAACATTCATCATATTGAAGAGAAAACTAGTGAACAGTCAAATCATATTGAAGAGAGAACTAGTGAACAGTCATATCATATTGACGAGCGAACTAGTGAACAGTCATCATATAGAAGAGAAGACTAGTGAACAGTCATATTATATTGAAGAGGTGATTAGTGAACAGTCATCATATTGAAGAGAAGATTAGTGAACAGTCATCATATTGAAGACAGAACTTGTGAACAGTCATCATATTGAAGAGAAGATTAGTGAACAGTCATCATATTGAAGAGAAGATTAGTGAACAGTCATATCATATTGAAGAGAGAACTAGTGAACAGTCATCATATTGAAGAGAAAACTAGAGAACAGTCATCATATTGAAGAGAAGATTAGTGAACTGTCATCATATTGAAGATAGAACTAGTGAACAGTCATCATATTAAAGAGAAAACTAGTGAACAGTCATCATATTGAAGAGAAGATTAGTGAACTGTCATCATATTGAAGAGAGAACTAGTGAACAGTCATCATATTAAAGAGAAAACTAGTGAACAGTCATCATATTGAAGAGAAGATTAGTGCACAGTCATATCATATTGAAGAGAAAACTAGTGAACAGTCATATCATATTGAAGAGAAAACTAGTGAACAGTCATCATATTGAAGAGAGCATTAGTGAACAGTTATCATATTGAAGAGAAAACTAGTGAAAAGTCATCACATTGAAGAGAGCATTAGTGAACAGTCATCATATTGAATAGAAAACTAGTGAACAGTCATATCATATTGAAGAGAAAACTAGTGAACAGTCATCATATTGAAGAGAAAATTAGTAAAAAAAAATCATCATATTGAAGAGAAAACTAGTGAACAGTCATCATATTGAAGAGAAAACTAGTGAACAGTCATATTGAAGAGAGAATTAGTGAACAGTCATATCATATTGAAGAGAAAACTAGTGAACAGTCATCATATTGAAGAGAGAATTAGTTAACAGTCATATCATATTGAAGAGAAAACTAGTGAACAGTCATATCATATTGAAGAGAAAACTAGTGAACAGTCATCATATTGAAGAGAAAACTAGTGAACAGTCATCATATTGAAGAGAGAATTAGTGAACAGTCATATCATATTGAAGAGAAGACTAGTGAACAGTCATTATATTGAAGAGAAGATTAGTGAACTGTCATCATATTGAAGAGAGAATTAGTGAACAGTCATATCATATTGAAGAGAAGACTAGTGAACAGTCATTATATTGAAGAGAAGATTAGTGAACTGTCATCATATTGAAGAGAAGACTAGTGAACATTCATCATATGGAAGAGAAGATTAGTGAACAGTCATATCATATTGAAGAGAAGATTAGTGAACAGTCATCATATTGAAGAGAAGATTAGTGAACATTCATCATATTGAAGAGAAAACTAGTGAACAGTCATATCATATTGAAGAGAGAACTAGTGAACATTAATATCATATTGACGAGCGAACTAGTGAACAGTCATCATATTGAAGAGAAAACTAGTGAACAGTCATCATATTGAAGAGAAAACTAGTGAACAGTCATATCATATTGACGAGCGAACTAGTGAACAGTCATCATATTGAAGAGAAAACTAGTGAACAGTCATCATATTGAAGAGAGAATTAGTGAACAGTTATATCATATTGAAGAGAAAACTAGTGAACAGTCATATCATATTGAAGAGAAAACTAGTGAACAGTCATAATATTGAAGAGAAAACTAGTGAACAGTCATCATATTGAAGAGAGAATTAGTGAACAGTCATATCATATTGAAGAGAAGACTAGTGAACAGTCATCATATTGAAGAGAAGATTAGTGAACTGTCATCATATTGAAGAGAAGATTAGTGAACAGTCATCATATTGAAGAGAAGATTAGTGAACATTCATCATATTGAAGAGAAAACTAGTGAACAGTCATATCATATTGAAGAGAGAACTAGTGAACAGTCATATCATATTGACGAGCGAACTAGTGAACAGTCATCATATTGAAGAGAAGACTAGTGAACAGTCATATCATATTGAAGAGATGATTAGTGAACAGTCATCATAATGAAGAGAAGATTAGTGAACAGTCATCATATTGAAGCGAGAACTAGTGAACAGTCATCATATTGAAGAGAAGATTAGTGAACAGTCATCATATTGAAGAGAAGATTATTGAACAGTCATCATATTGAAGAGAAGATTAGTGAAGATTAGTGCACAGTCATATCATATTGAAGAGAAAACTAGTGAACAGTCATCATATTGAAGAGAAGACTAGTGAACAGTCATCATATTGAAGAGAAGACTAGTGAACAGTCACATCATATTGAAGAGAAGACTAGTGAACAGTCATATCATATTGAAGAGAAGATTAGTGAACAGTCATCATATTGAAGAGAAGATTAGTGAACAGTCATATCATATTGAAGAGAGAACTAGTGAACAGTCATCATATTGAAGAGAAGACTAGTGAACAGTCATCATATTGAAGAGACGACTAGTGAACAGTCATCATATTGAAGAGAAGATTAGTTAACAGTCATATCATATTGAAGAGAAGACTAGTGAACAGTCATCATATTGAAGAGAAGTTTAGTGAAAAATCATATCATATTGAAGAGAAGACTAGTGAGCAGTCATCATATTGAAGAGAACTAGTGAACAGTCATCATATTGAAGAGATGATTAGTGAACAGTCATCATATTGAAGAGAGAACTAGTGAACAGTCATCATATTGAAGAGACGATTAGTGAACAGTCATCATATTGAAGAGAAGATTAGTGAACAGTCATCATATTGAAGAGAAGATTAGTGAACAGTCATATCATATTGAAGAGAGAACTAGTGAACAGTCATCATATTGAAGAGAAAACTAGTGAACAGTCATCATATTGAAGAGAAGATAAGTGAACTGTCATCATATTGAAGAGAAAACTAGTGAACAGTCATATCATATTGAAGAGAAAACTAGTGAACAGTCATCATATTGAAGAGAAAACTAGTGAACAGTCATCATATTGAAGAGACGACTAGTGAACAGTCATCATGTTGAAGAGAAGATTAGTGAACAGTCATATCATATTGAAGAGAAGACTAGTGAACAGTCATCATATTGAAGAGAAGATTAGTGAACAGTTATATCATATTGAAGAGAAAACTAGTGAACAGTCATATCATATTGAAGAGAAAACTAGTGAACAGTCATAATATTGAAGAGAAAACTAGTGAACAGTCATCATATTGAAGAGAGGATTAGTGAACAGTCATATCATATTGAAGAGAAGACTAGTGAACAGTCATCATATTGAAGAGAAGATTAGTGAACTGTTATCATATTGAAGAGAAGATTAGTGAACAGTCATCATATTGAAGAGAAGATTAGTGAACATTCATCATATTGAAGAGAAAACTAGTGAACAGTCATATCATATTGAAGAGAGAACTAGTGAACAGTCATATCATATTGACGAGCGAACTAGTGAACAGTCATCATATTGAAGAGAAGACTAGTGAACAGTCATATCATATTGAAGAGATGATTAGTGAACAGTCATCATAATGAAGAGAAGATTAGTGAACAGTCATCATATTGAAGAGAAGATTAGTGAACAGTCATCATATTGAAGAGAAGATTATTGAACAGTCATCATATTGAAGAGAAGATTAGTGCACAGTCATATCATATTGAAGAGAAAACTAGTGAACAGTCATCATATTGAAGAGAAGACTAGTGAACAGTCATCATATTGAAGAGAAGACTAGTGAACAGTCACATCATATTGAAGAGAAGACTAGTGAACAGTCATATCATATTGAAGAGAAGATTAGTGAACAGTCATCATATTGGAGAGAAGATTAGTGAACAGTCATATCATATTGAAGAGAGAACTAGTGAACAGTCATCATATTGAAGAGAAGACTAGTGAACAGTCATCATATTGAAGAGACGACTAGTGAACAGTCATCATATTGAAGAGAAGATTAGTTAACAGTCATATCATATTGAAGAGAAGACTAGTGAACAGTCATCATATTGAAGAGAAGTTTAGTGAAAAATCATATCATATTGAAGAGAAGACTAGTGAGCAGTCATCATATTGAAGAGAACTAGTGAACAGTCATCATATTGAAGAGATGATTAGTGAACAGTCATCATATTGAAGAGAGAACTAGTGAACAGTCATCATATTGAAGAGACGATTAGTGAACAGTCATCATATTGAAGAGAAGATTAGTGAACAGTCATCATATTGAAGAGAAGATTAGTGAACAGTCATATCATATTGAAGAGAGAACTAGTGAACAGTCATCATATTGAAGAGAAAACTAGTGAACAGTCATCATATTGAAGAGAAGATAAGTGAACTGTCATCATATTGAAGAGAAAACTAGTGAACAGTCATATCATATTGAAGAGAAAACTAGTGAACAGTCATCATGTTGAAGAGAAGATTAGTTAACAGTCATATCATATTGAAGAGAAGATTAGTGAACAGTCATCATATTGAAGAGAAGATTAGTGAACATTCATCATATTGAAGAGAAAACTAGTGAACAGTCATATCATATTGAAGAGAGAACTAGTGAACAGTCATATCATATTGACGAGCGAACTAGTGAACAGTCATCATATTGAAGAGAAGACTAGTGAACAGTCATATCATATTGAAGAGATGATTAGTGAACAGTCATCATAATGAAGAGAAGATTAGTGAACAGTCATCATATTGAAGCGAGAACTAGTGAACAGTCATCATATTGAAGAGAAGATTAGTGAACAGTCATCATATTGAAGAGAAGATTATTGAACAGTCATCATATTGAAGAGAAGATTAGTGAAGATTAGTGCACAGTCATATTATATTGAAGAGAAAACTAGTGAACAGTCATCATATTGAAGAGAAGACTAGTGAACAGTCATCATATTGAAGAGAAGACTAGTGAACAGTCACATCATATTGAAGAGAAGACTAGTGAACAGTCATATCATATTGAAGAGAAGATTAGTGAACAGTCATCATATTGAAGAGAAGATTAGTGAACAGTCATATCATATTGAAGAGAGAACTAGTGAACAGTCATCATATTGAAGAGAAGACTAGTGAACAGTCATCATATTGAAGAGACGACTAGTGAACAGTCATCATATTGAAGAGAAGATTAGTTAACAGTCATATCATATTGAAGAGAAGACTAGTGAACAGTCATCATATTGAAGAGAAGATTAGTGAACAGTTATATCATATTGAAGAGAAAACTAGTGAACAGTCATATCATATTGAAGAGAAAACTAGTGAACAGTCATAATATTGAAGAGAAAACTAGTGAACAGTCATCATATTGAAGAGAGAATTAGTGAACAGTCATATCATATTGAAGAGAAGACTAGTGAACAGTCATCATATTGAAGAGAAGATTAGTGAACTGTCATCATATTGAAGAGAAGATTAGTGAACAGTCATCATATTGAAGAGAAGATTAGTGAACATTCATCATATTGAAGAGAAAACTAGTGAACAGTCATATCATATTGAAGAGAGAACTAGTGAACAGTCATATCATATTGACGAGCGAACTAGTGAACAGTCATCATATTGAAGAGAAGACTAGTGAACAGTCATATCATATTGAAGAGATGATTAGTGAACAGTCATCATAATGAAGAGAAGATTAGTGAACAGTCATCATATTGAAGCGAGAACTAGTGAACAGTCATCATATTGAAGAGAAGATTAGTGAACAGTCATCATATTGAAGAGAAGATTATTGAACAGTCATCATATTGAAGAGAAGATTAGTGAAGATTAGTGCACAGTCATATCATATTGACGAGCGAACTAGTGAACAGTCATCATATTGAAGAGAAGACTAGTGAACAGTCATATGATATTGAAGAGATGATTAGTGAACAGTCATCATAATGAAGAGAAGATTAGTGAACAGTCATCATATTGAAGCGAGAACTAGTGAACAGTCATCATATTGAAGAGAAGATTAGTGAACAGTCATCATATTGAAGAGAAGATTAGTGAAGATTAGTGCACAGTCATATCATATTGAAGAGAAAACTAGTGAACAGTCATCATATTGAAGAGAAGACTAGTGAACAGTCATCATATTGAAGAGAAGACTAGTGAACAGTCACATCATATTGAAGAGAAGACTAGTGAACAGTCATATCATATTGAAGAGAAGATTAGTGAACAGTCATCATATTGAAGAGAAGATTAGTGAACAGTCATATCATATTGAAGAGAGAACTAGTGAACAGTCATCATATTGAAGAGAAAACTAGTGAACAGTCATCATATTGAAGAGAAGATAAGTGAACTGTCATCATATTGAAGAGAAAACTAGTGAACAGTCATATCATATTGAAGAGAAAACTAGTGAACAGTCATCATGTTGAAGAGAAGATTAGTGAACAGTCATATCATATTGAAGAGAAGACTAGTGAACAGTCATCATATTGAAGAGAAGATTAGTGAACAGTTATATCATATTGAAGAGAAAACTAGTGAACAGTCATATCATATTGAAGAGAAAACTAGTGAACAGTCATAATATTGAAGAGAAAACTAGTGAACAGTCATCATATTGAAGAGAGAATTAGTGAACAGTCATATCATATTGAAGAGAAGACTAGTGAACAGTCATCATATTGAAGAGAAGATTAGTGAACTGTCATCATATTGAAGAGAAGATTAGTGAACAGTCATCATATTGAAGAGAAGATTAGTGGACATTCATCATATTGAAGAGAAAACTAGTGAACAGTCATATCATATTGAAGAGAGAACTAGTGAACAGTCATATCATATTGACGAGCGAACTAGTGAACAGTCATCATATTGAAGAGAAGACTAGTGAACAGTCATATCATATTGAAGAGATGATTAGTGAACAGTCATCATAATGAAGAGAAGATTAGTGAACAGTCATCATATTGAAGCGAGAACTAGTGAACAGTCATCATATTGAAGAGAAGATTAGTGAACAGTCATCATATTGAAGAGAAGATTATTGAACAGTCATCATATTGAAGAGAAGATTAGTGAAGATTAGTGCACAGTCATATCATATTGAAGAGAAAACTAGTGAACAGTCATCATATTGAAGAGAAGACTAGTGAACAGTCATCATATTGAAGAGAAGACTAGTGAACAGTCACATCATATTGAAGAGAAGACTAGTGAACAGTCATATCATATTGAAGAGAAGATTAGTGAACAGTCATCATATTGAAGAGAAGATTAGTGAACAGTCATATCATATTGAAGAGAGAACTAGTGAACAGTCATCATATTCAAGAGAAGACTAGTGAACAGTCATCATATTGAAGAGACGACTAGTGAACAGTCATCATATTGAAGAGAAGATTAGTTAACAGTCATATCATATTGAAGAGAAGACTAGTGAACAGTCATCATATTGAAGAGAAGTTTAGTGAAAAATCATATCATATTGAAGAGAAGACTAGTGAGCAGTCATCATATTGAAGAGAACTAGTGAACAGTCATCATATTGAAGAGATGATTAGTGAACAGTCATCATATTGAAGAGAGAACTAGTGAACAGTCATCATATTGAAGAGACGATTAGTGAACAGTCATCATATTGAAGAGAAGATTAGTGAACAGTCATCATATTGAAGAGAAGATTAGTGAACAGTCATATCATATTGAAGAGAGAACTAGTGAACAGTCATCATATTGAAGAGAAAACTAGTGAACAGTCATCATATTGAAGATAAGATAAGTGAACTGTCATCATATTGAAGAGAAAACTAGTGAACAGTCATATCATATTGAAGAGAAAACTAGTGAACAGTCATCATATTGAAGAGAAAACTAGTGAACAGTCATCATATTGAAGAGACGACTAGTGAACAGTCATCATGTTGAAGAGAAGATTAGTGAACAGTCATATCATATTGAAGAGAAGACTAGTGAACAGTCATCATATTGAAGAGAAGATTAGTGAACAGTCATATCATATTGAAGAGAAGACTAGTGAACAGTCATCATATTGAAGAGAAGTCTAGTGAACAGTCATCATATTGAAGAGAAGATTAGTGAACAGTCATCATATTGAAGAGAAGACTAGTGAACAGTCATCATATTGAAGAGAAGATTAGTGAACAGTTATATCATATTGAAGAGAAGATTATTGAACAGTCATATCATATTGAAGAGAAGACTAGTGAACAGTCATCATCTTGAAGAGAAGACTAGCGAACAGTCATATCATATTGAAGAGAAAACTAGTGAACAGTCATATCATATTGAAGAGAAAACTAGTGAACAGTCATCATATTGAAGAGAAAACTAGTGAACAGTCATCATATTGAAGAGAAAACTAGTGAACAGTCATCATATTGAAGAGAACATTAGTGAACAGTCATATCATATTGAAGAGAAAACTAGTGAACAGTCATATCATATTGAAGAGAAAACTAGTGAACAGTCATATCATATTGAAGAGAAAACTAGTGAACAGTCATCATATTGAAGAGACGACTAGTGAACAGTCATCATGTTGAAGAGAAGATTAGTGAACAGTCATATCATATTGAAGAGAAGACTAGTGAACAGTCACCATATTGAAGAGAAGACTAGTGAACAGTCATCATATTGAAGAGAGAACTAGTGAACAGTCATCATATTGAAGAGACGATTAGTGAACAGTCATCATATTGAAGAGAAGATTAGTGAACAGTCATCATATTGAAGAGAAGATTAGTGAACAGTCATATCATATTGAAGAGAGAACTAGTGAACAGTCATCATATTGAAGAGAAAACTAGTGAACAGTCATCATATTGAAGAGAAGATAAGTGAACTGTCATCATATTGAAGAGAAAACTAGTGAACAGTCATATCATATTGAAGAGAAAACTAGTGAACAGTCATCATATTGAAGAGAAAACTAGTGAACAGTCATCATATTGAAGAGACGACTAGTGAACAGTCATCATGTTGAAGAGAAGATTAGTGAACAGTCATATCATATTGAAGAGAAGACTAGTGAACAGTCATCATATTGAAGAGAAGTCTAGTGAACAGTCATCATATTGAAGAGAAGATTAGTGAACAGTCATCATATTGAAAAGAAGACTAGTGAACAGTCATCATATTGAAGAGAAGATTAGTGAACAGTTATATCATATTGAAGAGAAGATTATTGAACAGTCATATCATATTGAAGAGAAGACTAGTGAACAGTCATTATCTTGAAGAGAAGACTAGCGAACAGTCATATCATATTGAAGAGAAAACTAGTGAACAGTCATATCATATTGAAGAGAAAACTAGTGAACAGTCATCATATTGAAGAGAAAACTAGTGAACAGTCATCATATTGAAGAGAAAACTAGTGAACAGTCATCATATTGAAGAGAACATTAGTGAACAGTCATATCATATTGAAGAGAAAACTAGTGAACAGTCATATCATATTGAAGAGAAAACTAGTGAACAGTCATCATATTGAAGAGACGACTAGTGAACAGTCATCATGTTGAAGAGAAGATTAGTGAACAGTCATATCATATTGAAGAGAAGACTAGTGAACAGTCACCATATTGAAGAGAAGACTAGTGAACAGTCATCATATTGAAGAGAAGATTAGTGAACAGTCATCATATTGAAGAGAAGACTAGTGAACAGTCATATCATATTGAAGAGAAGATAGTGAACAGTTATATCATATTGAAGAGTAGATTAGTGAACAGTCATATCATATTGAAGAGAAGATTAGTGAACAGTAATCATATTGAAGAGAAAACTAGTGAACAGTCATATCATATTGAAGAGAGAACTAGTGAACAGTCATCATATTGAACAGAAGATTAGTGAACATTCATCATATTGAAGAGAATCCTAGTGAACAGTCATATCCTATTGAAGAAAGAACTAGTGAACAGTCATATCAAAATGAAGAGAAAACTAGTAAACAGTCATCATATTGAAGAGAAGACTAGTGAACAGTCATCATATTGAAGAGAGAACTAGTGAACAGTCATCATATTGAAGAGAAGATTAGTGAACAGTCATCATATTGAAGAGAAGACTAGTGAACAGTCATCATATTGAAGAGAAGACTGGTGAACAGTCATCATATTGAAGAGAGAACTAGTGAACAGTCATATCATATTGAAGAGAGAACTAGTAAACAGTCATCATATTGAAGAGAAGTCTAGTGAACAGTCATCATATTGAAGAGAAGACTAGTGAACAGTCATATCATATTGAAGAGAGAACTAGTGAACTGTCATATCAAATTAAGAGAGAACTAGTAAACAGTCACCATATTGAAGATAAGACTAGTGAACAGTCATCATATTGAAGAGAAGATTAGTGAACAGTCATCGTATTGAAGAGAAGACTAGTGAACAGTCATCATATTGAAGAGAAGATTAGGGAACAGTCATCATATTGAAGAGAGAACTAGTGAACAGTCATCATATTGAAGAGAAGATTATTGAACATTCATCGTATTGAAGAGAAGACTAGTGAACAGTCATATCATATTGAAGAAAGAACTAGTGAACTGTCATATCAAATTGAAGAGAGAACTAGTAAACAGTCATCATATTGAAGAGAAGACTAGTGAACAGTCATCATATTGAAGAGAGAACTAGTGAACAGTCATCATATTGAAGAGAAGATTAGTGAACAGTCATCATATTGAAGAGAAGACTAGTGAACAGTCATCATATTGAAGAGAAGATTAGTGAACAGTCATATCATATTGAATAGAAGATTAGTGAACAGTCATCATATTGAAGAGAAGACTAGTGAACAGTCATCATATTGAAGAGAAGATTAGTGAATAGTCATCATATTGAAGAGAAGACTAGTGAACAGTCATCATATTGAAGAGAAGATTAGTGAACAGTCATATCATATTGAAGAGAAGATTAGTGAACAGTCATATCATATTGAAGAGAAGATTAGTGAACAGTCATATCATATTGAAGAGAAGATTAGTGAACAGTCATCATATTGAAGAGAAGACTAGTGAACAGTCATCATATTGAAGAGAAGATTAGTGAACAGTCATATCATATCCAGTGTGGTTCCAGGAAAGACGAAAATAGAGACTTGACAAAGAAAGATGGCAAAACTCTAGCCATAACATTCTTACCCCTTCCAATGTCAAGGATAGCAGCAGCTGCCGGGGATTTCTGGTTCAAAGTTTGGTTACTATAATATGTATACAGGAACGATTTGTTCACTTAAAGATTGTACATTGATGAGAATTGTTGTCAACAGTTGTTCTTTTTTATAATTCATATATCAGACACAGAATTGAACACAACTCTAATTTTCCCTATAAGTGAACGAAGTAAACAATGGAACAACAGAGGACAATTATACCTCTCTTGTTGTTTCATTGTTTACTTGTGCAATTCTTCGTATTTGGATGTAGTGAGAATAACATTATTTTAGTACATTTATTTGTATAAATTTAACTCTCCCACATAAAACAAATTTGCAGTATACAAAATTGCAAACCTCCATTAGAAAATGTCTAAACTATCCTTAAATTATATTAATTATTTGATAATAGATCATAGATTAGAAAAAAAGAGTTGGAAGTAAAATTGACTATCGTGAGCAATGTCTCCTTTACGGAAATATTTTAAAGTGTCTTCTTCTGCAAACATATTGAGAAGACAAAAACATCTGTTATTCATCCATTAACCCTTTCCTACTTACAAACCCCTTTACAGTAGATGACTTTTGAAAACAATTTAGCAAAAAGAGTGCTCATTATGATTAATTTCTCCTTCTTTCACAATGTTTTCTATTCTATTGAAATGCTGTTCATTAGTCGCCGGGCAGAAGCCCGCGACTTCTATTTTTAATAGCTTTTCGGAAATCACATGGGAGGGCGGCTTATTATTAGAAAGAAACAAATCTAGATGATTTGAACATATTACAATTGTGGTTGTTTACGAACACTAATAAATGACACATCTAAAATGAAATAAATATTCCGATTTTTTAATGTTTGCAGTTTTTTTTATTTCACTCGCATTTAAGTTTTTTGTCTTATTTACGAAGACAAAAGTGGTCCCTTCAAGACGTGAACCAACACCCCCTAATGCAGACTCTTATGTGTCATCATTGAGGTCAATTTCGGATTCTCCTTTTAATAGCAATTTTAACTTACTAAATGTTGTTTTCATGTTCAAAGAGATGTCTTGATTTGTGTAGAATTCATTTAATAATGTTAATCCATGAATATCTAAAGTAGGAACTGTTTCTAAGCTAAATATAGACCCTATTCTGTTGTGTAGTTTCGTGACCTTTAACATCGATTTTCGCGCATGCGCATTTCGATATGAAAAAGCGAGTGATATTATTTTATTTTAGACAAGTACAAGACGAATGTTTGACGCAAAGCGTCAAAGAGAAGCCGCAATATTTCGTTGTACATGTAGAAATAAGAAAAAAAGAACATTTTTAAATCCACAAACAATAGAACAATTTAAACTGTAGACGGTAATGCTGATATATTTCTCCTTTTGAAGACTTTTGTTTTCTTCAAATTACCTCCCTTTAAAGCAATACCAGGATATTTACCTTGTGATTCGAATAAGATTGACAAACATTGAAATTATATGAATGAAAACTATTATTTAAATAAGTAACAACAGCAAGATTAAATTTAAGCCAAGATAAATGTGTACACATTTCGTTAATTTTTTATAGATACCCTAATGCATAGGTATTTATATAAACTTTATAAGCAAATGTTTGAATAGACTAAGGAAAGTCAAGAATACATAAATAAATCAATGCAGTCTTTTCCGGCGACATTGATGCCTTGCATCAACTTTCTCTTGTTCTTTTATAGAGAGTTTCTATCATTTTGACCAGAAGTCTTCTGCTGCAGATTCGATAGGCATAGTTTAATTTTGACCATGTAAACAAATAATTATGACAAATATTTGATTGATCAAATGGAATCGGCATTGTTTTTTTCAAGTCGAACGCTTGTTTCAAGTCGAACGCTTGTTTTAAGTCGAACGCTTGTTTCAAGTTGTTTCAAGTCGAACGCCGGGTTACATGATGCATCGGCTCATTAAATGTCATAACATTTAGAACACCGGTTCATTAATATTCATAAACTTAGATATTACACCGCACACACAAAACACCCTCTTATGAATGAAGATGTAAGTTTTATTTGTGTAATACGTGTTAAGTGTACCAAAAACGTCAAACGTGTACACCAAATAGTTATTCCTTTGGCTAGCTCATTTTGATGCATATTTAGCAAACAAAATATGTAAACATTGTGGCAAAGTTATCAATTTCTTGTTAAGAACATTTTCTCCTTTTGTCTCAATTTTATAAACTCTATAATGTATTCCTTGATTTTACTCATTTATATTTTTTCCCCAATTTTCTCGAAGATAGTTTCAATATCATTTGCTGCATATTTGTTGTATGTGGAAAGGGTTAAATACATGAATACAGTCTGTGTGTGTCATTCCACAAATTATTTACAAATATGTCCATGCATCAAAATGAAGCATGTAAATATGCTCTTTGTCTGTGTTAATCCAATGTGGGCTTGGTGGTTGCTTACATAACTTGTATATGATGCATCAGCAGAAGAAGACTCTTCAAACCATTGTGATTAAAGTGATAATGTACTATTTCTCCATTTTGTTTCAATATTTTCTCCTATATTCAATAATTATTCTTAGATTTATAGAGATATTTTTGCTGGAATGGTTTATGATTTTTTTCTGCTACACCTTTTATGCATGTGGGAACGGTTTAAAATCCAGAAATCTAAAACACATGTAGTAAGAAACACATAACAAGAGGGCCATGATGGCCCTAGTTCGCTCACCTGAATTATGCAATGTAATGCAATGCAAAACAGTTTAAGATGACCCAAACAAGATCATTATATTGTTGTTGGAATATAAGTTTAACAAATGCTTAGAAATTAATGCGCCGAGAGGTCAAATATGGAAGCTTATGGAAAAATAAATGGTTAACAAAGAAGGCGCGTGAAAAATGCAGTGGCGGATTTACCGGGCGGGGGGGGGGGGGGGGTCCCGTAGGGTCCGTGCGTTGAAAAATAAATGGTTAACAAAGAAGTTGCGTAGGGCCCGTGCCCCTTTCAGATTGAATTATAAGCCTGTTATAACTATCCCATTCTTAGATCATGTGCTCCAAGAACTCCTAAAGCGATTTACCTCAGCAGCGGGCTACTACGACATTCTTACTGTTCCCGCCAATTGATAAAGCACTTAACAACGAGTCGGTAAACTTTACCAGAGAAGAACTGCCATCGGATGATACACTCCAGGTGTAAAGCGAGTGCTGAAGGAATACAAATGGGGTGGTGTATCACCCTTACCTAACCGACCAGTCAACCATTACCGCCGAATGTCCACACAATTCGTTGGATAGCGATCACATTTTTGGTGACAAGTTGCGAGCTCGAAGAAAGAATGTCAACTATTGGCCTCGTGAAGTCCATCAATGGCGAAGAAAATGCTTACAGGAATGTGCCTTATGTCTGCACATAGAGATATGGATATCAACCTTCATGTTTTCAAAAGTCTTCTGCTGCAGATTTATATTGTTTTCAAAAGCATATTTATGAATAAAAAATGTAGCCTTCTTAGTATCACTTAAACCCATGACAATTACCTTGCGAAAGGATTTCTATGTATTTTCGGCCGGAACCCTTCGGGGCTCCTCGCGTGCATCGAGTTTCTTTTAACTCGGACTTAACACCTCATCTCAAACTGATCGCACATTAATCGGCTGATGCTTGGCCGATGTCCGGCCGGGCATCACACATATCGGGCGAGCGCCGGACCAAATTGTGGACTACCCAGACAATCCAGACGCCGCTCAGAGCACGGCATGGAATCGGGCAGACATTGAACGGGGACAAGCTGGCGTTTGGCCGACCACCCACTGTGGCTCGCAGGTTATAAAAGCCGGCTTATCGCATCATCCAGTCGCGCTCTTCACAGAAGGTAACAAGTTAACACACAGTTTATCACAAAAAAGTTACAGTACTTCAAGATGCCATAGGAGGACTTAAGGAGAAGGAGAGTGCAGAACCCGCAAGAGAGGGAGAGTAGCAGTGAAGTGAACGAGACCATGCATCTGCTCTTCAGCCACCAATGCACCAATAAATAAGTTGTAGCGGTAGCGTGCAAATGTCAACCTCTCCCTCAACCGGGCGACCCGGTCGCGCTATGCAGGTGCCCGCAAGCCCTGTGGAGGTATCAACGGCATTCTCGTAAGAATGTTTGGCTTAATGATATCTAAGTCAAGTTCGAATATGGGTCATATTGGGTCAGAAACTAGGTCACTAGGCCAAATTGAAGGGACATTTTATTAACACTCTGCAGGCTGCATATTTAACTTGAGCATGTTAAAACTGTATCAAAAAGTTTGTCTTGATCATATCTAGGCCAAGTTCGAATATGGGTCATGCCGGTCACTAGGTCACTCGGATCATCTTGTTAAAACACAGTTTTTTGCTGCTTAAAATTGTGTCTGAATTATATTTAGGGCAAGTTAGACTAGTGGTCATATTGGGCCAAATTGAAGTGTAATCTTGTTAACACTCTGGAAGCTGCATTTTTATCTAGAGCATGTTGAAACTGTTTCAGAATGTTTGTCTTGATGATATGTAGCCAAGTCTAAATATTGGTAATGTTTGTTTAAAAAATAGGTCACTAGGCCAAATTGAAGGAAAATCTTGTCAACACTGTAGAACCCACATTTTTTAAAGTTGGGCAGAATGTTTATCTTGTTGATATCTAGGCCAAGAACGAATACGGGTCATGCCGGCTTAAAAAGTAGGTCACCAAGCCAAATTGAAGGAACATCTTGTTAATACTCTCGAGGCCGCATTGTTTGCTTCAGCTGCTTGAAACTTTTTCAGAATGTTTGTATTGATAATATATAATCAATTTTCGAATATGGGTCATATCAGGTGGAACAAAATAGGTCACTAGGCCAAATGAAGGAAAATCTTGATAACACTCTGGAGGTTCGATTTTAAATCTTTGTCATAATAATTGCATTGATCAAACATTTTCTCCCAGTCCAGTACATGGTTTAGAGAATTAGTTTTACTTTATGGAAGTTGATTTAACATTGACATATTTCTCAATATAATAAGGCAGAAACTTCTGCCTCAACCTTCTGTCAAATTTGCATTTGATTCTTCATGTCCTAAGTGTATACATGTAAGCTCTTGCACTCAGGTGAGCTATATAGTTAGTGCCAACATGGTCTTCCTGTTTTCAAATTGGCAGTTTCATAATATTTACTATTTTTGATATAATCTTTCACCTTCTTAACAATAAATACATAACCATAAGCTGCAATTATTATTTCCTTTTACATCTTCCCTACTTTTCCGACCTTCCTGCAGCCCCGATGCCGTCAGCACTTTCAGTGCTTTGGTTTTTTCCAGGCGGTGGACGACATAGTTTAGGCTTTGGGATATAAATGTCTGCTGGTAATCGATATTGATTCCCTTCTGTTGATCTGGTCAGATCATTGAAATGCTAAAGAAGAAACATGTTAAGCATTAGGCTGCAACTGTATTAACTCTTTCAGCGCCAAAGGCAATATTGAGCTTTTTGCAAACAATACAGATTCAGGTGAGTCAGCTCGTAACGAGCTGTCTCACCTGAAATCTGCATTGTTTGGCTGTGAGTTATAAAGATATTCCAAAAATCCTATAACATGAAAATAGAGTCGTCCGAGTTTGAACATGGAAGAGTCTACTTTAAACAATTCGGCGCTGAAAGGGTTAACTATGTTATCAATGATTAATTGAGCTTGTTTATGGGAAATATTTCAAATTGGCATTTCTGAACAGTGCTGGATCAGATCATCCTGTCTTTACTTAATCTTATCAGAATCTACACAATTTGATAATAACAAGCTTACGTTATTATAATCATAAATGTGGATGGTTCACATCTTGATCACACTTGGCAGATGCACATGCTAATCTGGATCCTCACTGTTAACAATAGTCAACCAGTACAATTTCGTAAATGCAAGTTCATGATATACAGGATATCCCATTCAGGCACTAACTGCGATGAACGTTGCTTAACTTTACGAAAATGTCAACCACTCTACCAACGTCGCTATAAAAGACGGCTTCCACAGCAAGGCTGTATAAGTGATATTTATGCCTATACCTCGCGTTACATTTCCCCCTCTTTTCTCTTGACTTCGACCCGAAGTCACACAACTGAGCACAAGCAGTATACCAATGCGAAGTTTATGTAACATCACTGGGAACCACCGGCGTTTTAATAACAGGAAAATGGGAATATTTTCATTTTAAGAATATATTAAGGAAAAGAAGGACGCGCAAGTTTCCCATGCGTGGGGCTACATTTTGGTCAATGCTTTGTTCTTTCGAGGGACTTTTTTGTCATTTATTCAAGATTTTATGTCCTTGCCTACTTCAAATGAATTTTATACAAGATGTAAAAATGGATAAGGGATTTTTGATGCTGAAAACTTGAAATTCAGAATGTTGAATTTATATATTGACTATAGTGGAAAAGACAGGAAAAATGCTAGGTAGTGGAGAGTAATTAGTTATGACAATTTAAAAGTCGAACTGGTTATCTCCCTTGCTTTTATAGTATGAGCATTAATATTTGGATTTTTTGGTTTGACTTATCGCTAGAAGATCTGTATTTCTATGTCCATTTATAAGAAAATTCCTAAATCAGTTGTATGGATATTTTAACGATATGTATGTTTTATACAAAAGTGTTTTTAGAGATATAGTAAAGAACTGCAATAACTGGGAGTTAGCTGGGGCGTTAACAGACAAGGTGTACTCAATAAGTTATAACATGAGTCCAGGGCCAAAACTCTTCTTCAACTTACGACCATGGATTTCAACGATGGCGTAAGTGGGTCATTATAAATGGGTTGAATGTTGAGGATACCTTGCCTGTTAATGCATTCCATGTCGCTCTCTATAAATTCCGATTGTGAATGCTTTTTATAACATTAAATGGTTTCATAAATTATTTGATTACATATTCCCCACATACTCGTGTTTGGTTCAACACGTGTTTGATGCTGCAAAAAGGACATTTGGAAAACCGATTAATAATAAAGAGCGTTTTATTGAATCAAGTAAAACGGATAATTACCGGGAAGGTGCATGGGTTAATATTTCAAAAACCGGTACTGTCTTGTTTCCAGTCGTTAATTTGGAAAAGTATTTCTCATGGATTTCCGATGTCAGAACATTTTTTCCTCAATTAAGTGCAACACAATTAAGTTATAAAGTCAGGAAAAGTGGTAAGTGTTTATCATATAGTAATTTCCGAGGTATCGCTGCTGCGAACAATGGCATACCAGATATATTATTTAAGCGCAATGGTAGATGGCATAGCAAATCGGCAAAGGATGGGATGTGAAAAGTTCAGTGAATGAAACACTATGAGTTTCTAAATCACTTGATACAAAGGTTTTAGAACTATCGAACTAAGATGTAATTGAGTTAAAAAATGTAAACTTCGTGTCTGGAGACAGAGAATATTATTGCGCGAGACATACTTTCATTGATGAGTGACTTAGTAAGCAGGTGCCCGTTAGGTGATGTGATGCAAAATAATCCTGTCATTGCTATTTTGGTACCGGATTGTTACTAAGATTTGAGATGTATCAAGCTTACGATCTACATTGAGTTAAAATATGTAAATATTAGCATTCTTAATTGCATATCATTGCATATCATTGCACGTATTATCAGCCATGCAAAGTACGACGCATGAGTCTGGAAATTCCAAAAGTCAATGATAAGACCGGTTTAAATGATTTGATATAAAGGGAGGTACCTCAGAAATCATTACATTATTCTTAAATTATATGTTGAGTATTACAAATGCATTTATTTAACACTTTTCGAAGTAAAACCCTACTATAAAGATATATTTTGTAATCGAGTTGGAGATAAATCGAAAATATTTTTATTCAATCGGAAGTAATATAGACTTGCTGAGGTGTTTTCTTAAAGTAGTTCATTTTATTGAAAATAACTAAAGAAAATACTACGTGACAATATAAAGAAGGTTTTTATTTGAGCATGCTTCTTGTAAGATCATGACAATAGATGCTCGGCCAATACTTTTTGGAAGAAGAAGCAGACATCAACTGCTTGTGCAAGCTCGTGCCAAAATTCTCATACATTTAAACCTTCTAACAAAAGTAATAAACCGGCCTTTCGTCAGATAGCGGCTGTATGTGAGGAAGGTTTAAGAATGAGAAGTTTCACTTAACATGTTCCTTTCTTACTTGAGCAAACCTGTTGTTAAAGACCATCCATGGGAAGAGAACAATCAGGTGGTCTTTAACCCTTTCCGAAAATTAACACATCTGCAGCAGATGACTTTGGGAATATCCAGGCAAATACACAGAAAAACTCTATAAATGTAGGTATTTACTAAAAAGAATTGAAAACATTGTGGCAAAAAAAGAAATTGCTCGTTTTCAAAATCTGTCTGCTGCAGAGGCGTCAGAAAGCGTCTGTATGTGGGAAAGGGTTAATTTCAGGGTCATTTGTGCAGAAAATGAGTAATAGGGAAATAAAAAGTTGGTTGCTATAAACAGGGTATTGCTAAACAAAGGTTGACTTTTTCACAGGTTTGAGTGTATATGAGAATAATTTCAGGGACAGACTCACTTTCAAGTCAACTTTCTCCAGTTATGCCAAAGTTATATCCCTTTAAGTAGTGAAGTTTAGTTTGATATGATTTGTCTGATCTCTAACTGGAGCACTCCTAACCCAATCCAGGGGTTGTCAATTCTAACCCTAGCACGGCCAACATTCTTTCCGACGTTTGACAAAGGTCACTGTGATAAGCGGCATTCGTCTTCCACCAATGGACTAACAGTCTTTGTGGTAAAGCAGCCAGTTGCTTGGAAAGAATGTGTTGTGGAGTAGTTAGTACTAGTGTTAGAAAGCTAGGAAACACATTATAGAATATAATTCTACAATAAATGTATCAATAGGAGCAGCTCTTCCTTTGCAAATTTGTTGAATGTTGAAAAGGGTTATTCAGTAGCCTGTAAACTAACATTATTCTACTGTCAAATGATGGAGCTTTACTAAAATTTACCCAGAGTGCACTATTATCGAAAACCGCAAGGCCTACATCGAGATACTGCTTGTTACTATGCAGGATTTTCTACACGATTCGCCACTACAGTGTCTTCGGCGGTTTAATCATTCAGCGGTTTTTTTGGGTTGGGGGGGGGGGGGGGGGGGGTGTGAACCGACTAAGACATGTTTTCTTTTTTGACTGGTCAATAACGATTCCAATATATATCACGTGTTATCATCGGTATTCACTTGTATGTCAGGATACTGGGGTTAACGGTTAAAGTAAAGTGATCCAGGATAACAGAGCGTTCTTTTGATAGATAACAGTTCAGGCGTGGCTGCCTTTATAATGGCTGGAATATTCGATAGGCTGAATAGAAAGAAGGCAGATATAATTCCCTATAGCATATACATTCCTGTAAAAGGCGTGGCTGCCTTTAGAAAGGTTGAAGTTGTTGTTGTTAGTTTGGTTATATAGTTAAAATGTGTCTGTATTATAATAAGGTGTAATAAACGGTACAGTCGGTAGACAAGTCCACCCGCTTTGCCGAAAAACATATATGTATGTTGTGTTAAAGTTTGTGTGCGAGAGAAGTACGAGTCATCATCATATGGGGTTGTTTACCCTCGCCTATCGGCATTAAGCCATTTGGCGAGCAGAAAGGAGTACGAGTTTGCAAGGGAACCCATTTTATACTTACATGTACTGATAAACAGCAAGTTTATATATAAGTTACATTAGCGACAACAACCTATATACCCTTAATTTACGTTTTCTCCCTTTGGTCTAGTTTAATTTGAGTATCTCTTCTAGGAACGATGTTTGATCGATTGGAGTTAAACGCCGTTTATATTTCATGGCGGTCAGTTCGCATAACGTATTTTGCCAGACTTGTTCACACCAGTACTCCACACCACTTTCCTCCCGGAGGACTGGCTACCTACCTACATTGGCTATCAATCCCATTGGTGGAAGACGTGATGCTAGTCTCAATGACTTTTATTAATCATCGGGAAGAATGAATTGTCGAGCCGGGGTTCAAACCCACGATGCCTGGATTGATTGCCCTCGTCGTTACCGACTGGGCTATTGCGGCTCGACGAACGACGTTTGAAGTGCATATATAATAAACGTAGGTTATAGGCTTATTTAACACTCACGGATTGAATGATCCTCCTTATACTCAATATCATTCCCCCCTTCCTCCTTGATACGCTCTTATGTTGTGTTAAAACATATCCAAAGTAGGCAGTTTAATACTGAGGAAAAATACACCTACAGAATAAATGAGCGGTGCTAGAAAAATGAACAATCGCACATTCGCGATAAGTGATTACCCTTATCATCCTACACATCCGTGTAGTCTGATCTGGCTCTTCACAGTTCGTGAATTATTCACATAAACATTTAAAACACCTATGACATACAGTGTACATTGAAATGAGATGATGTATACATGAATCTAAACTTGTCAGACATACCCTGGGGTCAATCTTTCTAGACACATGGCTTATTGAGCCAGTGCATGAAAAAGGGTACATGTTGGTATTTTTTAAAGTAGCGTTAAATCAGCCATAAGGTTCGTTTGATCAGAATCCACACAAGTTAGCATAATCCTGATCAGTCTGTGTGGATGCACAGTCTGAACTGTATCTAAATCATTCACTTAATCCAATATGTACATTTTCTCATGCACTTGCTCAATTATGGATGTTATGTAACCACTCATTCTCCTAAGAATTAGGATAGTGACCATACAAAACAAACAAACAAATGAATTTGTTCAAAAATGGTTTATTTCTCCAAAATATGACACTACGGCTATTGAACTGTATAGCAAGTAACTTCTATGAACATCAACCAATACATACGATGGCGGTGATTACTTAAACAAAAGAACATTTACACATAGTTGTCCTTGCCAAAATCTATGACAAAGATAAACATTTTTCTCCACACCAACGTCCATTGGTAGTCCGAAAGATTGGTGGCAATGCCTTTTTATTACATTCAAGGTGATGATATTATAATGAACAAGCCTCATTCAATAATTCAATTAAATATCACCTGTGTGTAGTTCGTATTTAAATATCACCTGTGTGTAGGTTGTATTTAAATATCACCTGTGTGTAGGTCGTATTTAAATATCACCTGTGTGTAGTTCGTATTTAAATATCACCAGTGTGTAGGTTGTATTTAAATATCACCAGTGTGTAGTTCGTATTTAAATATCACCTGTGTGTAGGTTGTATTTAAATATCACCAGTGTGTAGGTTGTATTTAAATATCACCAGTTTGCAGTTCGTATTTAAATATCACCAGTGTGTAGTTCGTATTTAAATATCACCTGTGTGTAGGTTGTATTTAAATATCACCAGTTTGTAGTTCGTATTTAAATATCACCTGTGTGTAGGTCGTATTTAAATATCACCTGTGTGTAGTTCGTATTTAAATATCACCAGTGTGTAGGTCGTATTTAAATATCACCTGTATGTAGTTCGCATTTAAATATCACCTGTGTGTAGGTCGTATTTAAATATCACCAGTGTGTAGTTCGTATTTAAATATCACCTGTGTGTAGGTCGTATTTAAATATCACCAGTGTGTAGGTCGTATTTAAATATCACCAGTTTGTAGTTCGTATTTAAATATCACCAGTGTGTAGTTCGTATTTAAATATCACCTGTGTGTAGGTCGTATTTAAATATCACCTGTGTGTAGGTCGTATTTAAATATCACCAGTGTGTAGTTCGTATTTAAATATCACCAGTGTGTAGTTCGTATTTAAATATCACCAGTGTGTAGGTTGTATTTAAATATCACCAGTTTGTAGTTCGTATTTAAATATCACCAGTGTGTAGGTCGTATTTAAATATCACCTGTGTGTAGGTCGTATTTAAATATCACCAGTTTGTAGTTCGTATTTAAATATCACCAGTTTGCAGTTTGTATTTATTTCAAATTAACTGCGTAACACGGATATGTTATACATAATATGCAATTTTAAAGAAGTCCTAGTACTATTAAAATATAACAGACTAGTACAAAATCAAATTTTCGCTGTAAAGTGAATAGCTTAATCTAAGCATATACACATTTATTATATGAACTATAAATAAACTATTTCTCATTGGTCAAAATGACCGCTCATTGAACAAAATACTTCTTGATATTGAACAGTGTTTTGGAAAACTGTTCATAAAATTATGATATTGAACAGTTTCTAAATATAGCGATTCATGAGCACGCGCAAGTACTAAAGATAGTCGTTGGAAATTCCAGCTGTCGATTGAATATGACGGTGATAACTGAGGGTTCCGAATGTAGCGTTGTTTATAAGATGGCCGACCATAAGCGATTTGCGTCGCTGTCTGAAGATGTTGTGATATTATTATTATTTTTTACTGTTTACCGTTGTTTATCAATTATAAATTGTAAAATGAATAAAAGTTAATACTATATAAAATCGTAATTTTATCTGCGTGATTTTATTTATAGTTTATATAATAAAACAGTTATGGAATTTTTCAGCTCTGCGATATGATGTGATCTTCACCAGAAAAACTTAAATATTGATTTTTCTGGTGGATATCACATCATATCGCACAGCTGAAAAGTCCATAATTGTATAATATCGTACAATAAAAAAATTCAAAGGAAATATGAGTTATGTTTAATCTAACATTTACCTGCATGTAGACAGAATTATATCTTCTTTGATCCCCAGGTCATATATATTTGATAAATTGGCAAGTGTATGGTGACTTTTGTGAAACTTACTTGTTTAATACATTCCTTCTTTCAGAATATAACAGTACAGTACTTTTCTATTATTGTCTATAATTTTTTTTAACACAAATAGTGTTAATAATAAATAGTTGCTGTAGGCCAGTTGAAAGACCAGCACCGACAACTGCATATAGTTTCATTGTGGATTTTGAAAATAATAATCTTCTGAATGTTCGATACTTCACTGTGCAATGTTCAAGACAAACAAAAATAGCGTATGTGTCTACAGATATATATGTGACAATGAAAATGTTTCTTTTGATAGACCAGCTAAGAAATTAAATTACTCTAATTCCGGTTTATGAAATGTTGTTGTAGCGGACATTACTTATCAAATTAACAATAGAAATGATGTTCAATTCTACGATGCTTTGTATTCTAAACATTCAACAGTGAACTGGGTTTTTAATCATAAAATACATTTGCATGTCTACACTAGATACAATGTGTAATGGAAACATCCAAATGTCACTTACCAATTGCTCTTTCTCACTGTTGAATAACTCTTAGAAAGATGTCTGCTGTCAGTATCTGAGTGATCAAGTATCTGTGACATCATTATCAATACGTCACATCCGAAATGAATTTGACAAAAGTGACCCTATATTATATATAGGCAGTTAATTATCTATCTAGCAGTGATAACTCTCCAGCTTAGAAAGATGTCTCTCTTTTTTACAGAGATATCTCAATCGTATAGAGTTATCTCTTAACCCTTTCCCTCATACGACAATTCTGCAGCAGACGACTTTGAACGTATTTTGTCTAAACATAGTAAATCTCCATAATTGAATGGATAACCTATGACAAAAAGTGGAAAACATTGTGGCAAAAGGAGAAATTGCACGTTCTGTGCAATTTCTTCTTTTGTCACTATGTTTTCAAAAAGCAGTCTGCTGCAGAGGCGTCAGAAAGCTTCTATATGAGGGAAAGGGTTAATTAAACTTAGCATGCTTCTTTAAAGAGACATCTCGTTTACTTATAAAGATATATCTCTAACATATAGATCGTTAACATGATATATCTCTTAATTAAAATGTATCACTCTCTCTTACAGAGATATCTCTCTATGACTTGTACGTATATAGGCGTGTAAATACTGCGCCCAAGTATTGTTAACGTGTCGATGAATCTACCCAAGACCAAATAGCCTAATCAAACTTGTCAATACAAGGCAACTTGTCAAATGAGTTTTGATCGACACAGGTCAAAATGTATAACAGCTTGCCTTTTGTTTTCATAGACTATGGTTCAGATATTCATAACCAGTTGACATTATAGTTTTCATTTTGTCTGCTGCGTTGTTTTTTATTTGAAAGGTACAGTTAAATCGCCATAAGTGACGCCAACTGTATTGCATGAACAATACAATAGATGACAACAAGCGTTAAGTTTATGGGATTTTTAAATTGGATTTCATTATAAAAAAATGATTGATTAGTTTGGGTTTAATTGTTTTCTATATCGACTGTAAGCCAATTGCTTACAGACGAAAGGCAGCAGTCGCATTGGTGATTGTCAAACGTCTCAAAATATGTTTGCCGAACTGGGATTCGAACTCACAACCTGGATCGACGACCGGTATCGCGTCTGAATGAGCAACCGTGGCTCGTCTTACGCCGAATGAATGAATATAACCGCGTTTGATTGGTCGAAAGAAACATGCGTTTGTTTGACAAATGACTAAGGGGAGAAATGATCGTACATAAACACAAATATCTCTCTAAAAAAAGAACTATCATAAATATGAAGATATCTCTCTTACTAAGAAAGATATCTCTTTAAGCACTTAAGCATATTAAATAGATATCTATCTACGTTATAAAGCTATCTCTCTGAATCAAAGAGCTGTCTCTCTAAGTTATCGAGATATCTCTCAAACATAATCGAGGTTATCTAGATATATATTTATATAAGAGAGATAACTTTATATCAAATAAAGAATAACGGTTTGCCATATTTTTACGTGATCGTTTTTTTTTTTATCCAATGAAATATTTCGATAAAATCAACGCTCGATTTCTAACACTCGAAAGACTAAACAATCTACGCTTCTCTCCCTCGTTTATTTATATTGGTTGTCATACCTCTTTTGTACCGAACGATTTGGTAAGTGACAATTCGATTGACTTACGTAAAAGTCAATCTGAACCGATCTGTATAGGATTGGACAGAGATCAGATCTATATACGAGGGAGCTGAGGTTAGTTTTGGATTTGTTTACACTTAAGTAACAACATGGTATAGAAATACATTATCTGTACATTATTCATGTTTATACAAACTATAGAACTACATAACAGACAGGTCATTTTATCGTCCGCAATAAAACGTTAATGTAAACTGTTATCGTTATAAGTTAAAATCTCAACAAGTTTTGGCTTCAATATACATTTAGTCTGATATCTCCTTAACCCTTTCCCTCATATAGACGCTTTCTGACGCCTCTGCAGCAGACGGCTTTTTGAAAACATAGTGACAAAAGAAGAAATTGCAAAAAACGTGCAATTTCTCCTTTTGCTACAATGTTTTCCACTTTTAGTCATAGGCTATCCATTAAATTATGGAGATTTTCCATATTTTGAGAAAATATGTTCAAAGTCGTCTGCTGCAGAATTGTCGTATGAGGGAAAGGTTTAACATGATTCTGCAACAACTGGTGCGTTGTCTAAAGAGTGGGTTCATCTTAAGGTGTTTCTGAAACAGCTCGAGGGCTTGGTGTGAAACGGTTGTAACTAAAATTGGTATTTTTTACCAAGGTGAATTACCTCGCCATACAGTTTTTATAAGCGTTAAATCATTTTTCTTGGTAAACAATGGAAAGTTAGGTGCCATTGCTCGTTCTGAGCAATGGCACCTAAATTTGCATTGTTTACAAAAGAGTAAAAATTGCCCCTAAACCAAGGTTTTCAAAATAGGTTTTTAGTTACAACCGTTTCACGCCAAGCCCTCGAGCTTTTGTCTTGGATATAGTCTGCAACAACTGTTGTATTGACTAAAGTCTGATATCTTCATTCGATGGTGTTCTGGGCGAGAATGACAATTCTGTTGTCGCTGGACTCTCACAACGAGATTCAGGACGTACCTCGAACTGGACCTTTTTCAGACGAAAAGAACTTCTGAATCGTTGTATATCTTCTGTCGATAACTGGGTGTATTCGTAGGTGAACCCACCAAATATACCACCGGCAATCGGTCCAATCCAATACAGCTGAAATATAATGTTTATTAATATTTCTTCCAGATTCAATGTACGAATGACAATTTGATGAAAATGAAAATATTGTTACAAACGCAGAAATTGCTTATTATGAATTTCTAATTTCTCTCGATATTATCTAAACATTGTCTGCTGCAGAAGCATACAAATGCAGCTATAGTCATACATGTACAAGGATTAACACTAAATTTGCCTTACTATTTGACAGGACAGGCTGAGGTTTATTACGGATCTCTGAATATCGGAGTTTGGGTAATACATCTTTTTTGGAAGCAATGGCAACAACGGGTTTGCATTAAACGTGCATTTCGATAGTTCATGTACGAACAATGACATGCAATTATAATTGACTGCCTCTGTCAAATAATGTCTTTCCGATAGACTTGTATTCAAAGATCGCTTTCAGTGCGACAAGCGTCATTTGACTGATAAGCAATGTGGAAAAGCAGCAAACTGCTTTGAAAGATTGTTGTGTGTATTACTAGTGCGAGAAAGAAACGAATGTCATGACTGGCGTAATATGATTGTAACATTGTTAAAAACGGCATTAAACCCAAATTAATAAATCAATCCGAGGTTGGCACAATCCCCACCCTGTTGTGTCAAAGTATCAGGAAATGTTAAAGGTCGTTGAATACATGTCTTACCCAGTGGTCTCGCCACTGTTTTGTTATAAGTGCTGGACCAAATGATCTTGCCGGATTCATCCCACAGCCTGTGTAATCAAACTGAAATGAAAAAAGGAAGAACACTTTCAATATATGATTTCGATTTTGCTTCAAAAAATCACAACAGGTCTTAATAAATGTCCAGGTCATCCTTTCCGTGGCACAGACGACGCCTCTAGCAGACAATAAATTAAAATGTTAAGAGAAAGTATTCAACGTTTTAGTATTATGTTAATAACATGTAAATGTAAACTAGTCTTCCAACCATTTCCTTTTGTACACTTGACCTTGGTACTACACGAGGATTTTGTCAACGTTTATTGATTGGGATTAAACGCCTTTTTCAACAACTATATCACGGCAGTCAGTTGTCAGATTCTCAATCGACATTAACCATAACCACCCAAGAAGACGAAATAAGACAGTTAAGTCCCAGTGATAAAATATACTCCAAAAATGAATCAAATTATTAGATGATAGTTGTTTTTTATAAGATAAAACATTTCAATTATAAATAATATTTATAATTATCTTTTTAATTTATGCATTATAAATACATTGTATCAGTGGTGCAGTTGCCATTTGACATTGCTGCAACGAACTCCTTCAAAATGTTGGGATTTAAAATTAATTCAAAAGCAATGCATTTAAAACTTTTCACCTATGCGTTGTGAAACACTTTAAGAAATATATGAATTCGTTTGTATGATGTTTAACGTCGCTTTTAACAATATTTCGGTTATATCACGCTGAAGAGAATGTAGTTTACACAGGATTTTATTTCTGCTTTGTTAGTAGAATTGTACTAGAATTTTTGTTTTTCATAAATGATATAATGGAAAAAAATAATTGCAATGCATTAACCGATTCTGATATACAATTTCTGGCAAAGTACCATATTATATTTGCCGATGATATTATACTATTTACAACCGGTCCCGAGAGTCTTCAAGCCCAGATTGATTGCTTATACGATTATTCTTGTAAATGGAGTCTTGACATTAACATAGATAAGACTAAAATTTGTCTTTTTTAAAAAGAAAAACATCCAAAGAACAATTGTTTCATGTTAATGAAAAATTAATTGATATTGTTAATAGTTTTACATATCTTGGTTTTGTCTTCAATCACACAGGCACGTTTAATTTAGCAATAAAGGTATTACAAGGTCAAGCTATAAGAGCTTATGGTAATTTATTAAATATATTTGATAACAATCCATTTGATATTAAAACAAAGATTTCTCGATACTATGATTGTTCCTATTATATCATATGGTGCAGAATTTTGGATATCTTTTAGGTGCTACCAAACAAACAAACGCCAAATAACACAGTTTCTGGTGAATTCGGCAGACTGTCTCTATCTCTTATCTGTAAACAACGTTCTTAAAAGTTTTGGTGGAAGATAATGTCAAACATAAACTCTTCTTTATATGACTCGTATTGGAATCAATGTGATCAATGTGATGCTATTCATACTTATTGTTGGGCAAAGAAGATTATTTCAATAATTTATCATCATGGCCTGACTAATATTAGATTAAATTTTGACAGAAACGTTAATTACTTTACACTCTTTAAAACTAGACTATATGATCAATGTATTCAAAGTTGGAATATGTCAATTAATAACTCGCCAAAGTTGGCATATTATAGTAATTTCAAAAAAGAATTCTCTTATGAAAACTATTAAGATATTATTTCGAATAACAATTGGCTTAAATTATTTGCTTGTTTTAGATTAAGCTCTCATAAGTTAGAAATTGAATCTGGTCGTTTCAATGGTATTCCAAGAGAACAGAGACATAAAAAAGTTTGCTCTTCCAAAATAATCGAAAATGAATATCATTTTCTTTTATGTTGTCGAAAATATTCAGTTATCAGACAAAATTATCTTGGTAATAAGCAATGGCCCAATATTTGTAAATTTAACAAATAACTATCAAGTTCAAAACAGAAAGTATTAATAAATCTATGTAGATATGTTTTGGAACGTTATTTTATTCGCGATGACGTAATAAAGCTTGTTGCTGTTCCCCAACCTATTCTTACTGTATACCTTTTTTATTTGATATACCAAATATTATTTATCTGACATAATGTATAGTTATATATTTATTTACTTTTGTCTAAGCCATATTCTTCCACTTTGAAAATGGCCATAGACAAATTTTGTCGATATTTGCCGATAAAGGATTGAATTAAATTTAATTTCATTATATACCCATTTTGGGCGACGAATGACTTGTGTTACTTTAACTTGCGTCAAACGTCGGAAAGAATGTTATCTGAGCTAGGTTCGACCTCACAACCCTTGATTGACAGCCAGCGTCGCTAACGATTGAGCATTCTGGTCTCGGTACGTTTATTGGTATCCTAAGTCCTATATAGTACATTATACTACTCAATATGAATCAGGGATCTTTTGGGCTCGTAACAATATTGATAAAGTAGACTACACGTTGGACGAAAGGATGACACATAATATCCCCTAGGACAGACTCCTTAGCTTGTGTTCTGTTTTGTTTAATCCTATTCATACTTTTACGTTTGTATTTAACTTTATATAAGAAAATTGCATTTTTCTGAGATTGCATCATAAATTCTTTTGCCTTACATTTCTAAAGCTTCTAGCAAGGTATCTGAGGGTCTCAAATGGCATTCCATATTATTTATGTATTTTTTATTTATTTTTCTTGTTGATACCGCGAGCTGTCTAAACCAGAGAAAAACTTTACTTGATATAAACGACTTCTGATAACTCTGTTAGAGAATACATTATTACAAAAGAAGCATATAACAAGAGCATTGCCGACGAAATAAAACCCCTTGCACCGTCGTTTCGATTAGATGTAGTATAGTCACTGTCACCAAATGAAAGTGCTGGAGCAACGAAGTCGTTTCATGCAGATGTATTATAGCCACTATGACCTTGAAGTTTCACCTAGCTCTGTCAAACGCGAACCCCTCCAAGCTCTCTTGACATTGAACCTGTATAAGTATGAAGGAATTATGTCCACAAATGAAACACATTATAGTCACTGTGACCGTTTGACCTAGGCGATGCTGGTGAACATATGGATTTAGTTGCATTACAATCGGATAAGAAATTAAGTCGCTAGAGCGAGGACATCGTTTGTTATAGAACTATAATAGTCACGGTGGCCTTGACCTTTGACCTTTGACCTATGTCGGCGAAACACGAACTCGTAAAAGAGGCGATGCTGAGGAACATGATTTTTGAGTTTCATAAACATAGGATAAGAATTTAAGGTAGCCAGACCAATGACTTCGTTCTGTACAGACTTATAATATTAACTGTGACCTTGAACTTTGACGTATGTCAACAAAACACGTTCTCATACGAAATGCAATGTTAGTGAACATGTGTATAAAGTTTCATAACAAATGAATAAGAAATGTAGTCGCAAGAGCGGTGAATTCGTTTCATACAGACGTATATTAGTCACTGTGATCTTGACCTTTGAAGCGAATTCGTAAAAAAGGCAATGCAAATGTAACGGCATTGACATAGAAGCCGGCTTGTATAGCGACGTTGGAAGAGTGGTCGGCTTTTCCACAAAATTGAGCAACGTACATCGCTACAAGTGCCTGGATAAGTGATCCGCGGTGGCTTAACTCGTGAAACCCGGTACATGTTTCAAATGGAGGCAGCGGTGGAATATTTGGGTTGACATCACCATCATCCCCGGACCCCGGTGGTTCCCGGTGATGTTACATAGACTCCGCTATGGTGTACTGCTTGTGTTCAGTTGTGTGACTTCGGGTCCAAGTCAAGAGAAAGAGGGAGACATGTAACGGGAATAGGGTATATGTATAAAAACCACTTCTACGGCCGTGTCGTAGAAGCCGGCCTGTATAGTGACGTTGGTAGAGTGGTTGACGTTTTCACAAAGTTAAGAAACGTACATCGTGTTCAGTGCCTGGATTGGTGACCCTTGGTGGCTTAACTCCGTGAAGAACCTGTTACACCTTACACTAGTGAACATGTGTGTGAAGTTTCATAACAATCGGATAAGAAATGAAATCACTAGAGCAATAACGTCGTTAGGACACGTACGTGTACGTACGTACGTGCGGATTGATCACTATATACCCTCGACGAGAGTATGATAATTAAGAGCGAAATGACAACTTCTTGCCAGATTTCATGAGCTACTAGTGCGCTTGCAAGGATAGACATGTCTGATATCGGGCAATGATAACAACTTATTTTTGTCTTTTCCCTAAAACGTTTGATGTGTATGAACGTGTTTATCTTTAAAGAATTTTCATCAATTTGTCTCACACATACGAACGTTAATTCGTCTGCAGCAGGCGTCTTGTTAAATAAATTGTGGAAAGAAACGAAATAACTCATCAGTGAGCAATGTTTTCCTCACCGCAGAAAGTTTTAAAGACCGATTAAAGATTAATCTCGTTTTGTTCGAGGAGTCTGAAAACTTGAAATAATTTCATTAAAGCATTTGCAAGCGATGTGATCATTAAACATGACCTTAATGCTTAATGTTTACATTTACAAACTGGGGATAAGATAATAGTTTTACCAGTAAATTGAGAACTATCCATTAGTTAGAATTTAAGACAGAATTGATATTAACATAAGTAACACAAGAAATACAAATATTAGCATACATATATGTTGATCAAACATTATAGTTATTGTGTGAATACAGTGTAGTTTTAAAGAAATATAAGTATTTAAACAGATACAGTTTGAACATTGAATACATAAAAACTTGGTATTATAAGTGGGACTGTCATTTTATATTGTCCAATTCTCTCCCCCTCCCCGCACCAATTTCTGAAAAAGTCTGCAAGGTAACATATTAGAAACAGCAAACTGCATAAACGTGAACAAGAAACTAGTCATACAGCTAGGCAATTATTTCCTCCTCGAACATTTATTTCAATTTCCATCAAGTTGCTGGCAGCTCATCAAACGAGGTTCAGAATTATAGTCATCATTGTCACACTTGATGTGCATTTAAGTCAATAAGGCAAATATTAATAAAATTTGTATTGATTTTTCTCTCCGTGACTGTCAAATGTTGAACATAACAAATTTCATAACGTGAATGCTATAGCATTCGTTGATTGATTGGAATTTCAATTTTACCACGGCGACCACTTCACCAAACGTCTATTCACTTATATCCAACACAAAATTCTTCCCAGGCAACCAGTTAACTTCATACATAAACTCTTTGGCCCATTGGTGGAAGGCGATTAATTCTTGTCACAATGAAATTTGTCTACATCGGAAAGGGGGCCCAGAATTGAACGCACTCGTCGTTACGGACCGAAATATCGCCGTTCTACTGTGGTATTGAATTGCGTATCCAATGTACTCGGATATTGATAACGTTACCCTTATTCCGCATTGCGCGATTTTAAACAGCTTTTATGTACGCCGTAATATGAGAATAATATACTGTAAGATCAACCTTCACACTCATGTAGTCTGTTCTACATTGTAACGCAATGATACTGCTTCTGAATGATGATGAACTAGTAATCCTTCCTGCTGATAAAGGCTCCGGCATTTCTGTTATGGATACCGATGAAAATGGCCAGAATTTGAAAGATGAGAATTTATATAGAGGTGTTAGAAAATGTCTGTTAAAAAGGAAAGGGTTAACAAAAGAAAAACTTCCTAGGGAAAATGGGTGTAGCGACACATACAACGAGATTGACGAGGATAAACCAAGCTGTTCAGAACAAGGTTAAACATATAGCACACGCAATGTTCAAAGAAGGCAACATAACAAAACAAAAACTAAAGGGCTACTTGACGCCACACGATGGTCTGCACAGAAAGCTGTAGAGTTATCCCCGAAGTTGCATAAAGCTGATATGCCACTACGCACCATTGTCAACTGACGAAATCAACCTTCCAAAACATGCCACAGATAGTAGAAGATGAGCTGCGTGCACATGTGACGTCACTTCCGTTATTATTACGGAAACGACGGACTTCTTGAACAAACTTCTAAAGATCAAACAAGCACTACCGGAAGGAACCATTATCTTTTGTCTGGATGTATAAACACTTCTCCTTAGTGTACCGAGAGTGAAAGCACGAGTAGCAGTGAAAAAACGCCCTGTGGCGCCGGGTCGGCCCTGGTATACCGACAGAGGAGATCCTTATCATGAATGGATACTATACTTGATAACAACACGAATTCGTTCGTTGATTGCCATTATGATACAGACAGAGGGGCCGGCATATGGCTGGCATCTCGGAATTAACTATGCCTCAATATACCTGGGTTCCTGGGAATCGGGACTGTTCCGACGATCAGCCGAGCAGTCATGGGCTTACTTTCGGTACATATATGACGTATGGGGATTCTAGAGGTTCTGCAGAATATCCATACGATCGCTAATCAAATTGACCCCAGAATCAACTTTGAACTTCGGCATTTGAATATCCGGCTCGAATTCCTAGACATATTTACGATGTAAAGGACTTTTAAAGACTGATCTGTTAATCAAAACGCATCTTTTCTGCCCACCCGGAATCATTAAAGATGTGCCGTCTGTCCCTACGTAATGGAAGCAGAAACGTTCACCAGCGTTAGCGTGGCCACATGTAAAGTAAAAAGACACATTGCGTACAAATCCTCCAACGTGGTATACGCTTTATATTGTAGACGGTTTCTGTCATACAATTACGTAGGGGAAACAGGAGGCCCACTCCATCAGAGGCACCTTCTAAAGTTGTCCCGTATTCGGACAAAATACAAAGATACGGTGACTGAAAACTTTTAAACGGCCATGATGTCGCAGAGTTTGCCAACATTGGCAGATAGAAGCCTAATGGGACGGACTAATACAGGAAAACGTTGGAACAGTTCTGGAAAAGCAAGCTGAGGATGAACCGAGTTTATGGTGTCAATACAAAAGAGTAGATGTAAAACGGCAGATAAATATTCAGCGTTTTTAATATATATAGCAAAGGCTACATCATGTGGAAATGTGGAAGAGCCTATTAAATCTAATGTTGATGATGCCAGCTAAAACGTTTAGCAGGATAAGTGTTTAAATTTCAATGTAGTGTAAGATCCATGGGGCCTGAGACTGAAGATGCTAGTTTTTGTTTTGTTTTTAATTTTCCGCCAAAGACCCATAGTGCTTGACGCTAATCCGACTAGTATAACGATGTTTGTTCAGTCATGTATTGCATGTAGAAACCCGTCATGTAATAACATTTTCAAATTTGAATTAAACTGTATATTTCGACTGAAAATTTATGTTTTTGTTAAATCATTTCTTGTTTATGCATTCAAAATTCGTTTCTGATGGATGGGAATGTGTTTGAGATCTCTTTTGTCCGTACTATTGATAGTTCAAGAGTAAAGATATTGTTGAAAATGGAGCAGTTTTTCATAAATAGCGATATCTCATTTTCCTACACTAATTTGATAATTTGTCAATGTTTTCAATTACAGAGTGACTGGTGGATTTCGATCTCCCTTTCCCGCACAAGTGATATTTGATGAGTAGAAATATTGCTGAAAATGGAGTTGTCTTAAAAACAAATTTTACGCAATTGACCATCTACTAAATCAATATTTTAGTGAATCTATAGACATATTGTCTTTAGTCGATATATTTAAGTGTATTTTAAACTCTAGCCATCATCCTGACCACTGGTGTGAAGGTAGCATTATACCAATATTAAACAAACTTGACCCTTATGACGTTAACAATTATAGGAGTATCATGTTAGTTAGCTGCTTTTCAAAAGTATTCACTGGTGTATTTCATGTAAATAAACTTAGTTTGGTAGAAAATAATGACGACGCTCAGTTTGGATTAAGACAGACGCTAGTTTTGTTCTGGACTTCACCATTTATCATAAACCGTAAGGGCAGGTAATAATGTGAATTGGTTGACCTGGAGAAGGCGTTTGATAGTGTTTATCGTAATGGACTATGGTTTAAGCTTTACAATGTCGGGATTAAAGAGAAATGATTGCACATTGTATGAGATATGTATTCATCCGTCAAAGTAAGGGTTAGAAGCTGTAATAACTACTCAGATGTTTTAGAATACGTAGTGGGTTTGAAACAATTGGAGTAAGTTTCACCTTTAATGTTCTCCCTTTTCTTAGAAGATCTAGAACGATTATTATGTAGTAATCTCCTTCCTATGCGTGTGTATGCTGACCCTCATCAAATATGTACTATAACATCTATTTATATCGGAACTTTATTTGTTAAATCAATATAGATCTAGTGCGATAAATTCAAAAGTAAAATCTACGTAATAGTACAATCCGTTTCATTTAGAATATAGATAAGAAACTTTATTTTAAAACTGAAAATGTATTTGCGGCTTTTAAAATGTATTTTTTTTTAAGAAATACATATATTTCTGCAGTAGACATTAGTATATATTTTAGTTTTGTTTGTATTCACCACTATGCTATTGCTTGTCGGTGATTGGCTAAGATATGTTTTTCATAACCTCATAACAAAATTAACCTTGGCGATCGGTACTACTTTTTTACAATGTAAAGGGGGTTTAATACTAGGAATTTTAAAAATATTGGGACCGAATACTAGGAAAATGACGTCACGTCAGTGGTTTGACGTCATAACGCTAGTCATTTGGCTTCAAATAGAAGCAGCAGTAATTTGATTTCACTGTTCGTTTGCCAATTGCACTATCCAGTTATATGGAACAATCCTTTCTAAAAGCGAAATAAATCCAGTCAACACTGTTTAACCTGTTGATTTACTCAAACATAACGGCCTATTAAATGGAATTTTACAAATATTAGGTGTGTCGCAAATACTGCCGTTTGATTGTTTTAGGCACATAAACAACATGGGGTGACATGGGGATCTAGAAACTTGAAATTACATCATCTTTTATATTCGTCCGCGTTATATAATTCTTTATTGGAGATCTGGACACCTATAAAAAATAGTACTAATGTTTGACGTGCTATATTATGGAAAATTAAGTTGTAAAATGCTATTATGTTTTATTACTCACTGTAATAGTCAAATTAATGCTAAATTATAAGGAATGGAGAGATTTTTTTTCGTGTTCATGGAGGTATGAAAACAACAACCTGATCACACATTCTATGCCATGACTTCTAAACTTGGCTATTGAAATTTAATAAAAAGAAATGTAAACACCTTCACTTTGGAACAGATTCAGAAAACAAGTATTATATGGAAGGAAAAGAAATAGAGAAAACAAACGAGGAAAAAGACCTAGGCATCATAGTCGACACTAACTTAAAATGTGTCCAACACATAAACACAAAAGTCAAAAAAGCTAATCAGATGCTCGGGATAATTAAAAGAACCTTCACATTCATGGACAAGGAAATGCTATTAATCTTATTTAAAAGCCTAGTAAGGCCACATCTGGAGTATGGAAGTTCAGTGTGGTCAGTCATTAATAAAAAATACTTTTAGAAAACGTCCAAAGAAGAGCCACCAAATTGATACCTGAATTAAAATATAAAGAATATCCTGAAAGATTAAAAGAATTGAGACTACCTACTTTAAAATATAGAAGATTGAGAGCAGATGTGGTGGAAACCTATAAAACAATATTGACAAAGTCGAAGTTAATAAACTATTCCATTTAAACCAAACTAGAACAAGAGGCCACAACTTTAAACTTTACAAACATCACTGCAGAACAAATATAAGGAAACACTCTTTTTCTCAACGAATAATTAACGCCATGGAACAATCAGCCCGATCTTCTTGACGTATTTTGCTTAATAGTATAAATACAATTTGTTATGTCCAGGTGTCAACATTTTTGAAGTTTATATTGTTTCTTTTTTGTTATTCATTGCTTCATTTATTTTCAATATATTTGCTCTCGTTTGTTCCTATCCACATATCCTAGCCATGATATGTTCATACCTTGAATAAATTTCATTATCCCATCTGCACCGAGCTGTCATCACTCTAAAATCACCTTCCAGCAGTACTTTCAGTACTTTAATTAGGAAAAGAGTCGGTTTAAGAGCATTTTAAAGATAAACACATAGCCGACATTAACTTTTTTTGTTTAACTCTACCAGATGCATGGTTTGTATTAAATAATAATTTCATTGAGGCAAAAGGAGAAAAGCATTAAACGCATGGTTAGTCAAAATTAGAAATTACAAACTAATGTCAAAAGCCTTTGTCTACTGTTTGATTCCTTAGTTCGATCAACACTTCTCTATGCATGCGAAATTAGTGGATTATTAAAGTCAAAGCAAATTGAACGAGTTCACCTTAAATTCTTAAAATATAGTTTACGCGTAAAGCAATCTATAAGTAATATGGGTACTTATGGTAAGTAAGCTAGATACACGTTTTATATAAATAGATATTGCTGCTTTATCAAATATTGGTGTTAATTAATTCACACGGACAATTTAATTATAAAACGTTTATAGCTTGAAGATTGTGAAAAATGATCTTAGCAACTGGGCCAAACAGTAAGTGTAAGTAAGTAAGTAAGGAAATCTGTTATTAAAGTGACGTGTGTATAACATTTAATGAAACATAATACAAAGTTTGTTGGAAAAACATCCAGCCCCAGTGGCCTATAATTACTATATAAAGGTAATGTCTTAGCCTGGCACAAGGCTCTATGTTTATTATTATATGGCTGCATTTCAACTGGTCAAGCCCTAAGAACGATAATCAGAGGCATGCATATTTTGTCTATTAGAGTTCTCCCCAATTGTAACATTGAAAAATAACCATAAGGACTGTTGCCAGTCTAGTAATGTCTATGTACGTAAGTTTATGTAATATTAACAAGTTATGGTTCATGGAGTCTATATACATATATACATATATACAAATCTATAATTCTATCGATGGTCTCGTTTGAGCAGGCCATGCTACAGCTTGTTCAAGATGCAGTTATTGCATCCCCTAAGACATCAATATTTCGAGTTGCTAAGAACTTAAACAAGTGAAGTATATTTTAGATACATCTGGTTTCTCGTGTGTTTGGTCAAATCAATAAAATATCAATAGCAGAACATTCTCTTTAGTAATTAAGCAATGATTAATATATATATTCTTTCAATGATGGTCTATTCATATAAAAAATAGTCGGTCTCAAAATACATATGCTCATTTTAAAGATACATTTGTAGTAGAAAAATATATTGAAGTATTACCTAGTCACTTATATGTGCATCTGGCAATGTTATGACTTTCATTACACCATTTAAAGGTAGAGTCCGGACCAAATGCAGGTCAATATGTTAACCAGCGACTGTGTACTTTTTGTGATAAGATTATTATAGAAGACGAATATCATTTTGTTTTAATCTGTCCGGCTTACGCTAATGTCAGAACTAACTAAAACGTTGACGAATTTGGCTAAATATATCCGAAAAGCACCTATACTACGTTTGGCCTTATTCATTGACATTAATCTGATATTAATCATGATTGAACATTTTGCCATTGCGTTGTATCATATAAATGTCTATATTTGGTTCATCCTCGTGTATGTATGTGTTATATCGAATTAATGCATATAGCTCATTCATGAAGTTGTTAAAATATGTATATACTGTTGTGTATGTAACTAGATACCATGTAAACTTTACGTTACAAAATAAAGAATATCTATGTAAAACTCTCTAATGTTAATCTCTCAAGTAACACCTTACTATAACACATATATCAGTTTGACGAAATATTTACATCTCCCTTCCCCAATTTACTCTAAAGTATCAGTTAGACGAACAGGTAGTTAGACGAAATCCCCAACGACACAGCAAAGCAATTATATACTCGAACCTCCGAAGTTTGTAGGCCTATTTATTCAAAGAATTATGCTGCCGATGACTTATTGAATCTTAAGATGTTTTTTTTTTTAACTCATGTCAGTTGACTGCTATAACACAATCACCGTTGACAAAGTTAAAATGTGTGTTTTTATATCAATTTCCAAAAAGGTACTACATTAACAAAATTAAAATAACACAAATTTTGATTAGCGTTCGATTTACAATCAAACTTCATAGATTCATTTTACCCCAACAATATTCGTGACGTGTTCTCCTAAATGCAATTCTATTTGAAAAACATGCCCGATACCTTGAAGGCTTCGGCTTGTTCCCGATTTTGGGATTGGTTTTGAACAGTTCCTTTCCTCGGCAAACACTTACACATGTGGTTCACCATTGACGATAAGCTTATCGTATCTGTTATATCTTGGGTTCGGGAAATGACCAACACAACGTCAAAAGGTATAATCAGAGACATATAAACACGATACTTTGTATTAGTAGGCCATCCCTCAAGTAACATTACACATATTATTCTGTAGCACTTCTGTCTTATACATGTATATTAAGAGAGCATGACAATAACGTAGTTGAAACATTTTCTTTTCGGTGATGTCCGTCGCAAACGATGTCATAGTTCATGACAACAACATATTACCTTGTAATAATTGAATGGGACGGTTAATTAGTAAGGGAATAAAGTTATTTTTAAATTCGGGGTCTGAACACTTATCCATTATCCCTGGGTAAATCAAAGCGCCGATGGCACAGTAGTATCAATCGTGTAGAAAATCCTTCAACGCAACAAGCAGTATCTCAAGCAGTATCTCGGTGTAGGCCTTGCGATTTTTGAATATATATAGGCATATACGATAATGCTCGATCTCCAACTCAATTAGGCTACACGTTCAGCATTGATTGCTAATTGACGCTAGAACGAACGGAGGGTTGCACTCGAACGTGTCGAACTTGTACACTGACATCGTGTCCTTTAAACTTTTGAAAACCAGTCTTATCATCTAGACGCTTTCATATATTGCAACAACCACAAAATAAAGCGTTAATAATATTGAGATTTAAAAACATCTCCATGACCAGTCTGGTGAGCTATTTATAGAACATTTTGGAATTTCCAGGTGCGTCCTACTGCGTCATTCATAGAATTTCCGCATCCCGTTTTTAGGTCGCTTTTCATTTTAGTCGGGTTGGTGAATACGGAATAAATGTAATAAGAGGCTATTTAGACTAAGTCCGAAAATATGATTTTGCAGTGTTAGTGAAAACGGGACCAGGTACGAAATTAGCACTGACGTGATTGTAAACCTCGTCGGTCTTTTCAGAAATTTCGAAAGTACTTAATGGGCCTCTTTATTTTGTCGTGGTGTTTTGAGTATCGTGACAGTTCTTTGCATTGCAGATAAAACGCGCAATGATATTTATTATCCGCCCAAACATGACGAATGATAATATTTAACTCAAAGTAGATCGTAAGCTCGATACATTTCAAATGCTAGTATCAATCCGGTACCAAAATAGCATCGACGGGATTATTGTTTACCGTGTCTCTGCATCACTGATGGAACTATATATTTGGCGGTTTATTATTTATAGGTTAATTGGTTTGCATAACAAGTCAACGGGCTGATCAAAACTGACTATGTAAATTTGTCGTTGTTTTTGTTTATGTTAGCATTGTGGCGATTGTCAAACCAATCGCCTCAAAATCCGGTACTAGGATAGGTAAATACTTGTTGACGTATGTCGACATTAAACATATTTAAGTCATTAATACGCTTCTGATATTTTGATAGTGAACTTATTGTGACAATGTACTTTAATCTCATGTATCTTACGAATAAGCTCCAAAGACATAAAATTACATTATTTAATTTAGCAAATAGTTGAGTGATCTTTTACACGACAAAGTATGTCTATATTCATGAATTGGAAAGAAAAGCGCTAATTTAAAATAAAACAAAAACCGTAGGAGCAATAAATTTCCGTTGACATCATTGACCTGTCGCCTTGAGATTTTTCTTGGAATATTATCTTCTAAATCTCACTTTCTGCCTTGTTTACGCGTTAATCTCACCATCAATCAAACCACTGAAAAGTTGTTAACACAACAAACAAGACAAACAAGCTGTAATTGCGACCCAAGGTTTTTAATTGTCAATGTTGCCAATTGATGGTATCCCATACTGACTTTTGTTAATCATTGTTTGATTCAAGGACCTTATGCATTTGCAGTGCATATGAACAAGAACAAATGACTTGATTCCCAATTCAGATGAGGATAATTTCATACCGGTGTGCTTAGAGCGACATTGATATAAAATATAGTGTATTGTGGCCTATAACTACCAGAAAGACAAAACACGCCAACCCGACAAATACATTATCCTGAAATGCTGGCACCGCCGCCAAAACCCTTACCCTACACACAAAATGCATTAATAGTCGTGTGGGCTTGTTGCAGAAAGGAACCAACATACTAATGAGTTTTATTTTGTCAACGTATTACGGGGACCAGTCAGTTATTTTTTATGAGATAAGTATAGGTACTGAACACGGTTTAATTAACAAATTTTGCATTTTTGCCAGGCAATATGTCGAAAGACCTTCGGTACAAATATAGAACTACAATACATACCGGATCTCCAATCTCTGTGCTGTGACCAAAGGAATCATGACCGATTTACAAGATAGATATTGCGCATTTTACTTATATGTTTATTAAAACTAACGTTTTGCCCAATAACAATCAGATGAAACAATATATTTGAACAACATTTCGGATATCTTATTTTTCCTAAATCACGGAAAAGGTTATGTTTGGAAAATTACAAAAATGCAATTTAATGACTTTGTCTATCTTAGTCCATGTAAATTTTAATCAGCGATGTTTCTACAAAAAAAATGGAACAGCCTTATATCACACCCTTTCATTGTTTACTTAACATGGGGATCAGTCAAAACCTGCATGAAGGAAATGGTTAATAAAGTATTCGCTTACTCAGAAGATGCATGTTTTTCCCCCATACGTTTACCCATCATTGTCATTCTAATACGTTTCTTAAATAGATAAATTGATAAAACAAAATCAGATAGTGGTGCAGAGGTTGAGCATCGGCCTCTCGTTCCAAAGGTCCCGCTTTCAAGAGCCGTGATGAGCGGGTTCTGACTTCGGGATTTTAGCACACAAACTACGTGAGTATTGATTGAGTCTCCACGAAGCAGACATCGATTGAGATTAATATTAGCTGAATACTTGTTTCGCAATCGATGTAAAATAAACAAGTTTTATTAAACTAAAATAGATAATTTGTTTATATGTGTGTTTAAATATGATATCAAACTTATTCCTATTCCTATTTGTTTACCCGTTTCGCTATTCCATATTACGTCTATATTACGTTATATATTACGTCTAGGTTACTCCACCGTCAAAAGCTGTGAACAAATAGCATTAGGTTTAATAGAGAAATGCATGAAAATAAAGTTGAACTTTTGTACAAAAATATATTTTCTCAGTATGATACATCATGTTTTATTTCAATATATTAATGCATTTATTTATAGATGTTAATGCACTATACAGGTATTAACGGTGCAATGTTCTATTACGTCATAATTCCTGACCAACTAGATACGATAGAAACATGGTGCATAATAACACATGCCCAGATTATGTTTAGAATTTGCTATCTTCAATTGTCTATGTGATTAGTTTATGCAACCAAGACGTATGATTACTTTAGGTACTGTTTAACGTGTCTTTGATACATCTGAGGAAATTGAAATTAAGATATTGACACAAAAAATAATATTCTAAAGAAAATGACCCTTAACAAACAGAGTTGAATTAAATCAATAAGTTTTCGACCAGAAATATTAGTCCTTGAGCAAGGCACGTTTTTAAGCATATATTTGGATAGTTATTTCCGGATCATTGATACGTCTACTGTCGCCCTGACATAACTGTAATACTGTTAAAACCAGCGTAAAACCTACATCAGATAAATCGTTAACGATTGTTCTTGTACTCAAAATATGGGATTGTCTCAATTAAAACGCCTAAATGTAAATAGTTTGTCTCCGTAAAGAGCATCCCCACAGTCAAAGCAACCTCCGAGACTTTGTAACGATATCTCCGTAAAGAACATCCAAACAGTCAAAGTAACATCCGAGACTTTGGAACGATGTCTCAGTAAAGAGAAAATCTATAGATAAATAGTTTGTCCCCGTAAAGAGCATCCCCTAAGTCAAAGCAACCTCCGAGACTGTGTCACGATGTCTCCGTAAAGAGCATCCACACAATCAATGCAACATCCGAGACTATGGCACGATGTTTCCGTAAAAAGCATCCCTACAGTCAAAGCAACCTCCGAGACTTTGTAACGATGTCTCCGTAAAGATGATCCCAACAATCAAAGCATCCTCCGAGACTTTGTAACGATGTCTCTGTAAAGATCATCCCCACAGTTAAAGCAACCTCCGAGACTTTGTAACGATATCTCCGTAAAGAGCATCCCAACAGTCAAAGCAATCTCCGAGACTTTGTAACGATGTCTCCGTAAAGAGCATTCCAACAGTCAAAGCAACCTCCGAGACTTTGTAACGATGTCTCCGTAAAGAGCATCCCAACAGTCAAAGCAACCACCGAGACTTTGTAACGATGTCTCCGTAAAGAACATCCCCACAGTCAAAGCATCCTCCGAGACTTTGTAACGATGTCTCCGTTTAGACCATCCCCACTGTCAAAACAACCTCAAAGACTTTGTAACGATGTCTCCGTTAAGAGCATCCCCACAGTCAAAGAAACCTCTGAAACTTTGTCACGATGTCTCCGTAAAGAGCATCCTCACAGTCAAAGCAACCTCCGAGACTTTGTAACGATGTTTCCGTATAGAGCATCCCACAGTCAAAAGCACCTCCGAGACTTTGTAACGATGTCTCCGTAAAGAGCATCCCCACAGTCAAAGCAACCTCCGAGACTTTGTAACGATGTTTCCGTAAAGAGCATCCCACAGTCAAAAGCACCTCCGAGACTTTGTAACGAGGTCTCTGTAAAGAGCATCCCCACAGTCAAAACAACCTCCGAGACCTTGTCACGATAACAGGGCGCTTTTCTCAAACGAGCGTTGTGTTTCACTTTATCATTGCAATTGAAAAGCGTACAGAGCTGTCTTGGAACAGAATATATCTCCGGGTTATTAGCTTGACTGTTAAATCTTCAAAGCTAAATTGGAAGGCCAATGCTTAAACTTATACATCTTGGTAATATCGACGACGATGACACACAGACATCAACGACAGTAAGCAAACATAAGCTGACCTGGGAAACAGCATTAGTTTAAACTTACTCTAAGAATGGCAATGTCATTGCTCGAGCTAACACACAACATTGTAATACTAGCATGATCATGACAAGACATCATTAATGATCCCTTCCATTGGAATTGTACATATTTGCTTGTTCGAACAGTGAACAAAAATGCAAGGTATGATCAAGATCTATACTGTTCTTATATTACTTACATTAACTTTTCACAAATTGTCAAGAGTCAGATAAGCAGTCCATCGGTTAATCTGAACCTATACAGTCACAAATGCCGTAGTGTGCCTATTTGCATTTAATGTCGTATTGACATGGATATGACAGTATTGCAAAATTGTTTCATACAGTATTTTTTAATAGGGATTTTGTATTGGAAAACTTCATGATCAAAGAGGTTTGTCTCGTGCAGATTTACTGCGGAAACAATTCCCTCATAGGAATAAGGCATCAAACGGCGACGTCATATGTCTGTCCGTTCTCATTTTCTTCTCATAAATCAATGGTCCAATTTCCAAATAACTTCACAGGAATGGTCCTTATGTCGTTCTCTTAAATAATTGAATGTTATGTAACACTTCGGTTGCTGCGGCATCAGAAATAGAGAAAATGTCAAAAATATAAAAATATTCATGTCTCAAAGTATTGGCTTGATTTGAAAATAAATTGGCACAAATGTATTTTGGCTGACCCATCTACCCAGATTGAACAACACTATTCCGATCAATTCAATTTCAATTCAATTCAATTCAATTCAATTCTTTATTCAAGTTTTTAGGCCTCTGGCCTTTATACATTAATATTTACAAATCATACAATAAGAATGACACAATTGGAATGCGTTAAATTACAGAAACAATTTCGTTGAGATACTCGTATTCTTAAATATTGAAATAGTTATATGATTGTAAAACATACAAGTTAGCCATACAGGATCTGAAGATATAATTCAGACAAAATACGTTGAAATCATGCTCGCCAAGGCGGGGCTGTTTGTCATCATTTGTTTATATAATGAAAGCTTTGAAAACCTTCAAATTCTTCTTGTCTAAAAGTATAGGCAATATTTGAAAATAATGTGGAACAAATGTTCCTTGGGTGACCCTCTACCAAGTTTTGTTTTAATTATTGCGATCATTTTATAAACATGGTGGCACAGTGGAGCTTTTTTTCTTCTATAGAGAAAAAGAACATTGAAAACTATTTATATTTCATTAAATTGGGTGAGCGATATTGGACCATTATGGACCATCATGGTCTTCTTGTATTTTTGAAAATATTATAGGTACAAACGTTTTTAATAATATTTTTTTTTTCTTACTTCTTAGGCGTTGTTTATATGTTGTCTTGACAATACTGAGAACGGATTATTTTACCGTTTATGTCCCTACTCGACAGAATTAATTATACTTCGGAACGGTTGATAAAGGATTGATCAGGAGTACATACTGATTGACTAAACCTACATTTGATTTGCAACTTCTAATGTGTATGGGGTGCGCGTGTGCGCGCGCGCGCGTGCATGTGTACGTGCGTGCGTGCGAGCGTGTGTGCGTGCGTGCGTGCGTGCGTGTGTGCGTGTGTGCGTGTGTGTGTGTGTGTGTGTGTGTATAATTATAACTGTAAAGGCTGAACGTAGCACCAGTAAGTGATCGTGGAAATATTATTGTTATACTAAATCCCAATAAAACGATAATTAATTGGTAAGGAATAGATATTCTCATTAAAGGCAATGAACATGGAAACCGTAAGAAATATATTCAATTAAGAGATTCCCTCGGTAATTACGTTTCAGGACACAACTGACAGAATTATCTGATCATCTGATCAGTACCAAGTGATCAACAGTTTGGGATGTCTGTTTGAACATCGAACATTGTATAAATACTGGGGAAAGTAAACACATATATCATGGTTCGTATTGACAGCCAATTCGATTAATGGTGTAGGATTTACGCTGATGTTTTGATTTTTCATTTTTTATTTGCAGGCGACATATCTTCTATCAATATCAACGTTCGTACTTATATTACTCATATCCACCTAGAAATGTGCACCAATAAATGGGCACGATTATTCTTAACGTGGCAGTAAAATTCAAAATATGAATCCACATTTTTGAAACTGTCATATTTCAGTGTATGTATTTGTATCTTATGTTTTCGGTTTGTGGTAAATCTAGCCTCATTGTTTCTTTATAAACAAGTTTGTATATATTTAGACACTAAACAAAATAAGAAACTTCCGATGTGTACATATAGCATTTGTTGTGTTTAAGAAATCATTGTGGAAAGAAAGTAGAGTAACTTTGACCATCATTTGTGTACCAAAACAATACAACATGGAACTCTCTTTCAAAGCATATATAACAATGATTCCTCAGCTGTGTTTTCATCGAGCTATGTTCAAGCAAACTCAGCAGAAGTTTCTTATTTTGTTTAGTATGTACACCTAACAAAACTTAAAACTGTGCAAATTTATATTTGACCTATATTGCTGAATATTTGTCTGATCGTTCTGAAAATGTCAAGATACATTGAAGAGAAATATACTTATATTATATTCATTACAAGTCAAACACTCAATAAGTCAAAACATATGATAAAAGTGAAGGTATTGAAAAAGACAAAACTCCAATTCGTCGATTGGAGAAGAGTCTATTAGCGAGTGTGTCCAACCTGATTGTTATTATATGCTTGTCAAGTTTTCGCATTTACTTGACATAACGCTGAACATAATTTAAGTGTATGTTACGTTGCCAGTTGCGTTGTTTTTCTACATCAGGTTTCGTATCGTATAACGGTGAACTCACATTCGTCGCACAACCTAAATAATAATAATAAATTTACTTTTAGCGATAATATCAATCATTACTGATGGTAGCCTACATTTATATAAACATTTATTGTTGGATTATTAAAAGATAAAGGAATTTTTTAACTAACCTCGGATTAGTAGACACCGGCATTGACAATTGACATCAGCATTATTTTAAGTTTTTGGGATGTGAGTTTGTTAAATATTCAAAATTGACCAGTGCTAAAAATAATCGCAATACACCCACCATTTTTCCGTGCATTTGTTGTTTATGTCGATTCATAGTTTTACGCGCTATTTATCGTGAACCGTTATGTCTGACCAAATAATTATGATTTCAACTACCTCAATAGACATCATTCAAAATGGCGTGTACACATGTTGATGAATTAATTAGTTATACTAAATCAAAATGTGCACAGTTATGAACTTTGTTAACTCTTTCAGCGCAAAAGGCAATATTGAGCCTTTTGCAAACAATACTGATTCAGGTGAGTCAGCTCGTAACGAGCTGTCTCACCTGAAATCAGCATTGTTTGCCTTGTAGTTATCCAAATAATCCAAAACTCTTATAATATGTGAAATAGAAACGCCCGAATTTGAACATGGAAGAGTCTACTTTAAACAATTCGGCGCTGAAAGAGTTAAGTGTATTTCATTTTGACGTACATTGATTCTTAAAAAAAAATGTCCAGAAGCTTTCTGAAGCATCGGCAGAATACAACTGTTGAATTATTGTAGCAAAAGGAGAAATTTACCTATTAAAAGTAATGTTTGCTTTTGTCACGATGTCTTTTCGATCGTTAGTGTCATCCAATGTACTATTCCCCGTGTATTGTCTTTAACTCTTTCAGCGCCGAATTGTTTAAAGTAGACTCTTCCTAGTTCAAAACCGGGCGTCTCCATTTCTCATGCAATAAAAGTTTGGATTATTTTGATAACTTAAAGGCAAACAATGCTGATTTCGGGTGAGACAGCTCGTTACGAGCTGACTCGCCTGAATCAGTATTGTTTGCAAAAACCTCAATATTGCCTTTGGCGCTGTATTGTCTTAACCCCTTCCCTTATACGGCAATTCTGCAGCAGACGACTTTGAACGTATTTTGTCAAAAAATAGAAAATCTCCATAATTAAATGGATAACCTATGACAAAAAGTTGAAAACATTGTGGCAAAAGGAGAAATTGCACGTTTTGCGCAATTTCTTCTTTTGTCACTTTGTTTTCAAAAAGCCGTCTGCTGCAGAGGCGTCAGAAAGCGTCTATATGAGGGAAAGGGTTAACAAACAACATTATAAACAAGTAAAGATATACCAAACAAATATTATGGAGTTATTTCCCGCATATTCGTTACATGTTTGAATGGGTTACCACAACACTAATATCATAATTGAGTTCCTCCTATTTTAAAGGTTATTGTGTTTGTGTATGTAACCGGGGTATCATAACATCACGGTTGTAATCTTTTAAAAAACAGTTTAGCCAAGGACTATAAAATAATACTTTTACAAGTAATATCAGTGTAGTGAGTTGCTGTCGTGTAGCGAGGAAACGTGAACGAGTGCGGCGCAAGCCAAGTAAAGATGGTTGAGCGCGCTGAAGGTTTTTGGTACGATCCTCACATACACGCACCATGAATATCCATTAACATGCAGAAATAAAACCACGCCCAAGGCAACACGGAAAAGAACCTAGTATTACCTAATCCTCCTTTCCCCCCCCCCCCCCCCCCCCCCCCTTTTTTTTTTTAAAAGAATGCCTCCTGACATTCAGATCTTTAATACAAGTAATGTTATATAATGAATTAATGTGTGACTACGCAGCACATGTCCTAGCTAACAAAATAAGGAATTCCGTGTATACAATATGTACGATGCAGATCAGACGCGACTAAAGAAAGTTAAAAAAATACTTCGCAATACAAAATTGTTGCTGAAATAGGGCTAACCCTATCTTGTATCTATCCGAGGGTTTACGGTTACGGACAGGTTGTGGAATAATCTGTACTTATTGGGAACTCTGCTGACTCTCGTTATAACTCACCTCAGAATCAGTTGTTAGTGGTGAAAACTCATTAACAGTAACGAATTGATAGGCTGTAGCATATTACGATGCAGAATATTTGGCCCTTGGTTAAACTCCTGCTGAACCTTATAAACTGGTACGTCCGGGTTTGTCTAAGACCGCTTGACCGTATTTGTATGGGTAGGTGTAAAACAGACTTTCCGGACAAGTACCCGTCACTTATTTCAAATTTTGGGTTTTTGATTTGTGTATCAAAGAAGGTCTTGTTACGCCCAGCAACTTTTGCTGGTTCTTCGACTGCAGTCCTATGATCAAATTCTAGCCCTTTTGCAGAGTCTTGAAACAAACGAAGTGTTATACTCAGCCCCGGAACACCCGGAGGTTGGATCAATACATGAATTTGCGACAATACTAGGTCTGGGACGCCGGTCGAACAACAGAAATTGAGGGGCGTAAAGTATAGCGTCATTCCGAGCTAAATGTACGCATGGACACGCGGAGTACAGATTGCTTTCCAATCAGACTTTTGATCATTTTGACCGTTTCCTATTGGATAGTACGGGACCTACGGATACCAGCAAGCTTTCACAGCTCATGATTGGTCTGTTACACAAAGTTTCGTCCTTGGCCACAGTGCAACTGCTCTGGGAATCCAGTATAACGGAATCATCCTTCATACTGCCTTGACCGTTAATTAGGCATTTCGATTTGTACAGGGGGTAGCTTGTGTATATCTTGTAAGGTAGTCTGTGATAACAAGTATATTTTCGACACAGCCTTTACAAGGTTCAAGTTTAAAAATTCAACACAAACCAGCTCCATGAATTTTGTCGTCATGATGGGTACAAACTCGGCAAAAGGACGATACATAGGTGTTTTACGGGGAAGGTAGCAAAGAAAAGATAAGGATAGAAAAATTAGACAATCTTAAAGGGATATATCACCTCTATCATTCTCTGGAATGTTGCCGGGCACTTGTTAAGCAAAACTGTGTCATCAAACCGGGGCAACAAAAAGGCATCATCCCCAGATGAAATGTTAAGCTTTCGCCAGTCAATACAGAGTGCCCCAGATGGCTAACGTACAATAATAGCGTTCGATGAAAAGGGTGACTCAGAATCTCTTATCACGTCAGCTTCAAGTCATTCATTAAGATGTTGGCGGACTTCTTCAAACATAGCCGATTGAATACTTCAATACGGTTGCTTGAACGATGAATCGCCTTGTATAATACTTTTACGTTGTACAAGGTTAGTGTTGCCATTGTCTTTAGTTGCAGTACAGATAGAGGTGTTTACACTAGCCAGGAACTTGGTACAAATCTACGTAAATTTCTTTGTCAAGATCCCGGCATTGTCTTCTACAAGGGTGGTTAATCTTTTGACTTTTGCTGGTGTTGCTGGTGCGGTTTTCGTTGTTGCTGGTGTTGCTATGATTGAGGTGTCTATGGTAGAGGTTTCTACGGTAGTGAGTGTGTGTTTGGTCGACGATAATGTCTGCTGTTACCATTCTGATAACCCAATTTAGATATCAATGAGTCAAACTGTGTTTCAATAGTCTTTTCAAACTTATTGAAATGGGACTCCATTGTATGTAAACGCTGTGCCATCAGATCAACAGACACTGGGTTGTGCAATGTTTTCTTCGTTGATGACGTTCTTTGATTGGAAAGTATTGGAAGCTTTGTAATTTTCTTTTCAACTTGTCTATTTTCCCTCAGCAGAACATTGTACTAAGTGATATAATCGTCTGTTTGTCTTGTTTGAAGCTCAAGTTCATCGGAATGAAGGCCGGTGCAAAACGTGTATCTTAAAATATCATATTTTGGCGTCAAACGGAAAGATGTCCTTTATTAGTACTAGTTTGAAGTAGGGTTTACAGTCTACAAGCATTTGAAAAGACACTTTCATCAGGTAACTGAATGCAATTCAAAACTTCGGACATCAATTATTTTCTAAAAGATGCATTAGAGAATAAAGCATCTAGGTTCTGTAGCGCGGATAGAGTAGCCTGAAAGCACAAAGGGACAATCATTAATCGATCAGATCCACGAAGGGATGATCTTACAACAGCAGAATGTTGATGTGCTAACTCAGGGTTATTAACAAGACACTGAACCTCATATCTCCAAACCATGAAAGTGTCATCACCAGAAAATATAGGAAGCTTTGTCACAAAACGCTGTGATGTAATAGGTGATGGACAAATACACACAAGAAGGGGTTGACGCAACAGACACATGCATGCCAGGTACGTTCGGGATAGCACCCGAGCATGATTACATGTATGTGACTCGGGTGTCTCCGGTTAATTCAATAACCGAATTTCGTTTAACATGACAAATTATCTAATGAATCAAAACCATAAATATGTGTAATTTCAACATTTACTGCGTAATTACGAAGTCATTCACACATAACATTTGCCTATTTTGAGTATTCAATAAGAATTGTTGAACACATTTTGTAATGTACGTCAACATCAGTTAAAATCGTTTCGAAAGCAATAGTTTGTGAATCAAAACTGTTTTACTAGTCTACTAAATAAAAATAACATATTATTAAATATTGTTTTGTGAAAAAGTTATAAAAATATCACATGTCTATTAGTTTTTCAATTCTACAATCATGTAACATAAATTTATGTGAGAAAACTACATTCACGAATAGTCTTATAAAATGGTTACTGTCAGAACTAGATTTTACTATTAAATAACAATACAACTGAATTCCGTGAAAACCTAATCGTTTCAGCTCTTTTTATGATAATGATGACTTTGACACCTTTGCGAAATTTAGTGTTGCAGTTTTCTCGATATTACATATATTCCCCAAAATATTCTCAAGCAGACCGCTTCCAAATATGCTTTCAGATTTATGGCTATCAACAGTCAATTTTATTCATAAGCCTACCAAAGACTACTGAATATAATCCTTGCCAAATCTTCAGCAGACAACTTTAAAAACGTCTAGGCAAAAATATGGAAAATCTCTATAAGTGAAACTACAAGAGAAAGTTGATGCAACGCATCAATGTCGCCGGAAATCCATACTACAGTTATGCATAACACTTACATTATAGAAGTTGAAATGCGGCGCATATTGGAACATGAGGGGTGGGGTTAAGTGAAAATTTATCATAACTTGAATATTTTTGTCAATGAAGTGAATGTCTTTCATTGAAATAGAATTAAAGCATTTCATTGTTTATGAACAGTAATGGAAATGAGTAATTTTGCCAATCATAAGTCTTAATATGTATACAGGTATAGTGCTTTCATTAAGGACTAATTTTATAATTTGTGAATTCCACATACACTCTTTAAGATGTTTTTGTCAGAATTTTTGAATTTTCATATTTGTCAATAAAACAAAATAACAGACGATTTGGGATGTCCATGCAATAACAATTCATTTTTCCCTGTTAAAGTCAATAGTGGACACCTTTGCAGCAATCTACTTTTAAAACAATGAGAAAATGGTTAACTTGCTGAAGACATGAGTTTTCTCCTTTTCTCAAAATCATATAAACTTGGCATCCTAATTATAATCGTACTTTCACAAATGTTAAAATGTAGTCCAATATGTTTACTAAGTAGACCACCCTCGAAATTCAATATCAATTACATTGAAATTGTTGTATAATTTCAAACTTGATTTCGAACATAAACTGAAAACTATTGACTATTTTAAAAGTGTCAAGTACGAAATTAATTGGGTACGAAAGACTCGATTCGTGAACCATTCTCCTTCGCAGAGTTGTCGTTTTTACACTAGCTTTATAGGTAGAGAGTGTTCAATCAAAGTCATTTTTCTATAAAAATCGGTTTTCTCTCAGATTGTTCTTTTCTGCATTTGTTTCGAACCAAATAAACATCATAAATCTTATTTTAGGGCGTGTACAATTCTTTTGAAGTTTTCCCACGTATGTCAATTTCTTTCCTTCGTAGCGTAACATAGAGTAGAAACAGTATATATACATTTAACTATTATAGACATAAATTCAGAAATATTATATTAAATCTACACCAGTCAAGACATTTCGTTGAACACAAATCGACGTTATTTGATTGTGATATTGTTATAATACTGGAACATTAGCGTATGTTGCAAGTTTAATACATGGTTAATCTAATACAAACTTAAAACATTGGAAACATGAATTTCTTTTCAAATGTATCACAACTAAGTGTTTGTAAACAATCTCAACCGTAATATGTTCGAGGCATGTACATTAAATTTATCTTAATAACAACTTGCCCTTCTAAGTGATTTCTGAAAAGCTTTTGAAAATATAAGTCGCCGGCTCTTGCCCGGCGACTAATTATAATTGAATAGGAGATAAATTTTGAAAACATTGTTGCAAAAGTAGAAATAGCTCAATATGAGCAATTTTCTCTTATTTGCTACTAAGTTGTGAGCATTATTCAATAATAATACTTCCATTTATAGAGATTTTCCATATTTAATGCCTAGATGTTTACAAAAGTGTCTGCTGCCAATTTGTTGTATGTCACTATGTGGGAAAAGGTTATTCTTTTGTAAGCTTATGAAATATTGACTGTTGATAACCATTTATTTGAAAGGGTGTTTTAAAGCTGACTGCTTGAAATAGTTGTCCGCTGCAAACGCGTCGCCATGTGTCTGCAAGTGGGAAAAGCTGTTATGTGTAGTCAACAAATCAATTCAATATGTTCTACAGAGCAATTTAGTCAATAGTGACTTCTAAGATATTGAATTCTTGGAAAAACATCGGTTTGTTATTGTGAGCTGTTGCATCATGGATGTAAATATTAACAAATTTGAAGTGACTCATTATTTAGAATAAACTAGTTAGGGTTGTTTTACCCTACAAAACCGATGGTAACTAAACCACGTAGGTCTTTGCAAACATATTTTAAATATTTCAAGGACCAAAGACCTTTGCATGGACCTACTTTATTGTGTAGCATTGTTTTGCAGTAACAAATGCCGACGAGATATTTGAAAGTACCTATTAACATTTTGTTTGGTGGCACTACCTAGTAACTTTTCCTACTCGAGGGTTAACATTCACATCTAATCTATAACAAGTACAACAAATGCTGCAACATTTAGCATAAAAAGGTTGCTCGGTGGGGCGAGTCAGTCTTTAGACGAAATATTCTCGATTCACTTAGTCTAATATACGGACGCAAGTTGGTACATGTGCAGCAGACGTGTTTTTAAAATATTGTTGCAAAACGAGAAATGTCTCATAATGAGCAATTTCCTCATTTGCTGCATCGGTTTCAACTCTCAACTCAATTTCAATATAGATATATTTGCATAGATGTTTCCAAAGTCGTCTGTTGTTAATTAATACATGTAGTACTTATATTATTGGAAAAAAAATGATGAAAAATTAAACAAATGCGAGGCATTCAAGAAAATCGGGAGCCAAGTAAAGACAATCATTAATTACATTACATTCAGGTGATTAAAAAGATTTTATTTCAAGCTACTCGGGATTATTTATTCGTCCCCGATTAGACATGCAGCAGACACTAATACAATATCATTATTAAATAAAGTCATTTTCTCTGTTTAGTAGTTGTTCCACATTACTGAACATTCTTTTCAAATTAAAAAACATTTCTTGTTTTGTGAAGTTCGCATAAAACGTTATTGCATAAATGTCTTAAATAGTAAAGTGTATGGACTGTTTCTTGTCTACCAATACCAATTTATAAAAAAAGACGGTACGTGACGAAACAGGAATGTAGGAAATGTAAATACATTTCTGTCGTAACAGGAATGTAAATCAAAAAATGAAATAACTTAATAAATATTATTAAAATCTGATTGTTTTTGTAACATTATTAAAATATATGCACTTTAAAATATTTATTCGAGTTTTGGGTTAATTTACCATGTATAAGCTATATTATAACTATTTAATTATTCGCTATATACTTCCCACTCGAGAAATGTAAATGAGTGTAATACAAAATATGAAATTAATCAATGAATATAACTAACATATATATATTTTCTATATAATATTTAAAAACTATGCCCCATAGAATATGTGTCTTTGTCTTGGTTTAAATTTATTTTGTAATAGCTGTTTTAAAACGTTCATGTATACGCCCCAATTTGGAAATGCATGATTGTTCAAAACCCTCGTAAATGTAACATTTTCCATGCGAAATGTAAGTGATACAAATATTTCAATGTTAGAAGTACTTTTATACTATATAGATATAGTTGTTATAATAATATACATTTATCACATGAAAATGCTTGTATTCGATCCAATATACCCATTACGTATTTCTTTATGCCAAATGTTTAATATAACATGATCGAATCACTATGTTTGTATTCATCCGCGAATGTTTACAAAATGGCTGAGAACGTGTATCCGGTAAACACAAACGTCACGATAGTTGGACGAGGTAAATGGACCATTATCGTTCATAAAATTATTTGTTTGCGTGATAAGTTAACAGGTTTTTTTTCAGGAAAACAGTATTTTATGAACTCAACTAGATTCTGATTCCTTGATAATATTCTTGAAAAAGAAATGAAGACAATTGCTGATGACGGCCAATATTTATGGTTCCATTACATATACGACCAAATTATGCTTCTGTTTCTTAAAAAATGGAAAGACTGACTATCCATTTCATTTAATGTATGATGCCATTAACTTCATCTTCAACAATCGTTTTGTAACTGGTTGTATCTTCTGCATGAGTCAGAAAACCCAACGTTACGCCAGTGCCATTTCAAAAAATGATGACCATTATCATTTCTCTGATCCACACAGGGAGATGAATCAGGCATGGTGGCAGTAGATCGGGCTTCATGAATAACGAAGGCTTTACACCGCATAATAATATATCAAGACTTTGTTAAGTCAGTCTGCAATTAGATATCAAATCTTGACTCTATCAATTGTCACTATTTAAGTAGCAAAATTTATATTACCTAAACAAAACATTGTAATGTTATGTAACATTGGTTACAATACCTTTAATGACTTTCTTGGTTATTTTGAGGCAATGTCCGATAGTGAATATACTTGCGCTTTATATTTGGTTGAAGAGTATATAAAAGAAAATGAGTATTGTGTCAACATCTGAAATAGCGTGGTGAAAGCTCTGTGTTCCTGAACGACATAAATGGTAACGTTTTTGAAGAGAGTATCTATGATTAAGGCAATACAATTGGTAAGCTTGATAATATATCACAAAATGATTCCTGAGTAAGTGTAATTAACGTCATAGCAGAGAGTACTGACCTGCTGCTTCCTGTTCTGATGATGAAAACTATGATACACGAGGTGACACAGATTAAAGTTCTGATGACAACCTTCATTTGTCTACTTTCTAAAGGTCGTAGAAAGGACTAGCAATAGTATGGAGTGAAATACCAAACAATTCAATAATAATACTTTCATTTTCTACAGCACAAAAGGAGATTGATAACTCCATGGTCAGGTATACATCGAGTAATTGTGATAACATAATATTGTTTAAATGTGAACTGAAGCGATTCCTGTATAGAATAGTGATTATAATAAAACAAATATCGTTATAAGACTTTTATACCAATCTTGAAATATAAATATATATATTTCAGATTTGAAATTTCACTGAAAATTAAGATTTCTTTAGCCTCACGGCTATTTGAAATATTTTAAAATAAAAAAAAGATAATTGATTACTTAACAAAAAAATGTACTTGAAACCAAACCGACATTCTGACTTCAAGTCCTGCTTTAAACCCTTTATACCAGTACTGAAGCAATACGGCATCTTTTCCCCCATACAACAAACATGTCACAGGCGTTAATCAAGATATTGAATTAAATAAGGAAAATATGCTTTTCTAATATAATTGAAAACATTGCGGTAAAATGAAGAATTGCATATTCCTTTTAGTGGTTTTAAATGCTAGAGATACGTCTGTGAAGATGCGTTTGTAATAAGTTTGAATCAATCGTTCATTTATTTGAACGATACTGGAAGTGATCATTTGATGAATGAACTGGTCGCCATGCTTTAGCTTAGTCAAAGTACTGAAAGTACTGAAGGACGAATTGTGATCGGTTAATAGGATATGCAAAAGTGCATATAGAAATATTTATCTAAGAAATCCCGACCATGTCAGACAAGTTATGATGCATCAGATCAGAATGAAATTTTTCCAAAATCATATATTCTAGTTGGTCTTGTGAAAATTAATTGACCCCAACTCCGAATATATCATTCGGTCCACATAGTACATTTTTAATTATCGTATTACCCAATCGTTCTACGGAAATCCTATAAGGATCATTCATGACAGACAGTACAGTGTCTTCCTATTTATTGACTTACTGAACCAACTGATGCATTCAGAGAATGCAATCTATTAATATAATATAGTAGTGTTTGCAATGGTAACTGTAAACTTAGAAGTGCAATCTACCAAAACAGATGTGTTTTGAATGATTTTCTGTTGTTTTTTTCATCTCCAGTATTATATTTTAATTCAAGTGTCTGTTAAACGAAATTGATTGCAAGCTTCTATTTTGACAGAACATTTGTATACAAATGAACATAATTATATAAAAAGGCATAAACCAATCAAAGCACTGCAGTGCTGACGGCCTGGGGGCTGCTGGAAGGTTGGAGAAGTAGGGGAAATGAGAAAGGAAATAACAATTGCAGCTTATGTTTATGTATTTATTGTCAAGAAGTTGAAAGATCATGTCAAAAAAAGTAAATTATATTAAACTGCCAATTCAAAAACAGAAGGACCTTGTTGGCACTATATCGCTCACCTGAGTGCAAGAGCTCACATTTAAGACATGAAGAATCAAAGGGAAATTTGACAGCAGGTTTTGGCAGAATATTTTGAAGTTTCTGCATTATTATATTGAGAAATATGTCAATGTTAACTCACATTTCATCAAGTTGAAATAGTTCTCTAAACCATGTACTAGACTGGGAGAAAGTGTTTGAAATATGCAAAACTCATCAGGACAATTATTCTGACAAAGATTCAAAATGCAACATCCAGTGTGTTATCTAGATTTTCCTTCATTTGGCCTAGTGACCTATTTTTGTTTACCCGATATAACCCTTATTCGAACATGGACTAGATATCATTAAGATAAACATTCTGACTAAATTTTAAAAAACGTAGCCCGCTCTACAGTGTTGACAAGATTTTCCTTCAATTTGGCCTAGTGAACTAGTTTTTTAACAGACATGACCAATATTCAAACTTGGCCTACATATCATCAAGACAAACATTCTGATACAGTTTCAACATGCTCAAGTTAAAAATGCAGCCTCCATTATGTTAACAAGATTTCCCTTTAATTTGGCCTAGTGACCTAGTTTCTGACCCAATATGACCCATATTCGAACTTGACTTAGATATCATTAAGACAAGCTCTCTAACGAAAATGCCGTTGATACTTCCACAGCACTTTCGGGCACCTGCACAGCACGATTGGGTAAGAGGTTTGCGTTTGCACGCTACCTCTACAACTTAGTTATTAGTGCATTGGTGGCTGAAGAGGAGAGGTCTCATTACCTTTACTGCCACTCTCCCTCTCTTGTAGGTACTGCCCTCTCATTCTCCTTCAGTCCTCCCTTCTTTTATAGGGTATCTTGTAGTACTGTACTCTGACACTTGTGTGATACACTATGTGTTAAATAGCGCGACTGGAATCTGATTAATGATGCGATGACCCGGCTTTTATAATCTGCGAGACACATTGGATGTTCGGCCAGACACCGCCTTTCACCGGTCAATGTCTGCCCGATGTCCGGCCGGGCTCTGATTTGGCCCGGCGCTCGCCAGCTTTGTATGATGCCCGACCGGGTCGGGGTGTCGTGGGTGGGGGGAGTCGGGCACGGGCCATATGGCCCCCGTTAAATCCGCCACTATATTTGCCACGTTTTTTCTTTGTTTACAATTCATTTTTCGACACACGGGCCCTACGGCCCCCGGTTAATCCGCCACTGTATATTTCACGTGACTTCTTTCGTGGGGTTTGGGACGAGTCGGGCACGGCCCCTATGGGCCCCGCTAAATCCGTCCATACATTTGCCACGCTTTTTCTTTGTTTACCATTAATTTTTCGACGCACTAGCCGTACAGCCCCCGGTTAATCCGCCACTGTATATTTCACGTGAATTCTTTCGTGGGGTGGGGGCGAGTCGGGCACGGGCCCTATGGACCCCGCTAAATCCGCCACTACATTGTTCACGCTTATTCTTTGTTTACCATTAATTGTTCGACGCACGGGCCCTACGCCCCCCCCCCCCCCCGGTTGATCCGCCACTGTATATTTCACGTGACTTCTTCCTTTTTTTCCGTTCCTCTTCGCGAATGTTAATAATGTTAACAAGCGTCCATATTTGACCCCTCTGCGCGTTAATTTCTAAAACATTTATTAAAATTATATTCGAGTACTCACGCCTTAAGTTTTTCACTGATGTTCCACGAACATTAAAATGATATTTATGGGGGAGATCCTAACCTTTTAAATGCAGTTTTGTAGAATCCGTGATGAACTATTTTTCTCGTGCATTTTTTTCTCGCGTTGTTTGGTGCTAACAGCATGCTACCATCTCAGAAAAAAATGGTATTACTACTATGACCAGGGGCTAAAGCGCCAGGCCAAAAACAATGTAATAATATAAAAAAGAGTTTTGTATCTCTAACCCTGACGGCAAGCGTGGCCCTGAATCGATCACCTAAGTGATAGTAGCATATGTAGAACTGCTAATATCGGAGAAATTTTAATCAAGAGCGTGAATGGGATACTGTAAATGAAACTTATCAATAAAGGACATGTGTTATGATATTGAATTGATGAACAGTTTGTAAGAGGACCACTAAAGTAACATTCCCGTGAAATTGGCTGATGTCAGTCCAGTGGTTTGGGGGAAGACTTTGTTTAAAGTTAAAAGTTAATTTTATCTCTATTGTGATGCAGCATGGCTGCTATCTTTTCAAACCAATCAATATGGCTTGAACAAATGACAAATGTATCAGATAAAAACTTGAATAGAAAAGGAACTATTAAGTTTTGTCATGTTACCCCTTTTCTGATGCCGTTTGGCTGCCTCTTGTCAACCAATCAATACGGCTTAAGCAAATCTTGTAGTGGGTCACTCAAGGAGCATTTGTACTTAATTATCTTGGAGTATTACAAGCGGATTCAGAGAAGAAGATTTTACAGTTTAGGCATTTTACTCCGTTCCTGCTGCCGTAGCACAAACAAATTGTGTTTATAATGTAAGCATTTGAAAAGGGACCATTCCTGCCGCAGAAACAAGAGTTGTGTTTATTATTTATATGAACACATTTGAAAGAGGACATTCCCGTGAAGTTGTGTTGAAATTTGCCCAGTGGGTTAGGATGATTTTGAAGCTAAAAGTTGAATTGATCCCTTTTCTGAATCCGCCTGGTAACTATGTCTTTCAACAAATCAATAAGGTCTTTTCTGATGTCGCCTTGCTCCTCTTTTTTCAACCAATTAATATGGCTTGAATGTTTTTCTTAGAGAGTCTCGGAAGGAACGTTTCTGCTAAATAACATTTGAATTGGACAAGATTACACATGTAAGCGGCGACAGGTAGGAGGCGGTTTGTGCATATGTTGACGGTTTTCAAGCGTAAGACATATGGGGGCATACCTTTATTGTTTGTCAAACCTTTCAACTAAGGTTATTCGACATGTAAGACTCTAACTAGACTGTGTGCATTCACTGCTCACAGACCCCAATATATATCGCTATGAATGAGACCGACGTCTTGTGAAAATAAATAGTGTGGCTCCCGCATGTTGTTATTACATAACTGGATGTGGAAGTTAATTAACTCTATATGACTTTAATTGTAGTATTTCCAACAGCATCTCAATCTATGCGTATAGTTCTATTCTGATGAAACACCAAACATACTCTTCGTTGATGCCATGATACAAAACATCGTCTTTCTTTGCTCAAAAATGTCTACCGTTTGCTCGTGGAACAGTAGAGAGCGGTGTCATCAGAGCGAACGGAAGCTATATTATATGACAAATCCCTGTTGGGGTTTTGGAATTACTTTCGTTCACGCCTATGTGAACCTCATATATTCCCGTCAAATTGAATCCGGACAATTTGGACTATTTGTCAATAGTTTGGTAATTGCTTTCCGCTTACTTTGACAGATATTACCACGCTTGAAGACAGTTGTTGTCCTTACAGCTGATGAATATAAGGAAATATAAGATTGTAAACGATGTTCCGCCTGTTTATGTTTATTTTAAACGTAGTGTCATATGTTAAATTAAATAGCCTTTGTAGGACGAAACAGTATGTACATATTTGAATTTTGTAACAGGAATTGCTATGCTTTAATGGTGAAAAAAGTATGTATAAATGAACAATAGTTTGAGCAGTTGTCCAAATTCAGTCTATATCAGCTAGCACTTAAATCAAGCCTATAAAAAACTTCTTGAACATAATGCGGATTATGATCATACTGGAAGCTGGTATAATAGTAGATTATATATTCAATAAGATTATACTGGAAGAGGGTATAATAGTAGATTATATATTCCGTCAGATTATACTGGAAGCTGGTATAATAGAAGATTATATATTCCGTCAGATTATACTGAAAGCTGGTATAATAGAAGATTACATTTTTCCGTCAGATTATGCTGGAAGCTGGTATAATAGTAGATTATATATTCCATCAGATTATACTGGAAGGGGGTATAATAGAAGATTATATATTCCGTCAGATTATACTGGAAGCTGGTATAATAGTAGGTTATATATTCCGTCAGATTATACTGGAAACTGGTATAATTGTAGATTAAATATTCCATCAGATTATACTGGAAGAGGGTATAATGGAAGATTATATATTCTGTCAGATTATACTGGAAGCTGGTATAATAGTAGATTAAATATTCCATCAGATTATACTGGTAGAGGGTATAATGGAAGATTATATATTCTGTCAGGTTATACTGGAAGCTGGTATAATAGTAGATTATATATTCTATCAGATTATACTGGAAGAGGGTATAATAGAAGATTATATATTCCATCAGATTATACAGGAAGCTGGTATAATAGTAGATTATATATTCCGTCAGATTATACAGGAAGCTGGTATAATACTAGATTATATATTCCATCAGATTATACAGGAAGCTGGTATAATAGTAGATTATATATTCCATCAGATTATACTGGAAGAGGGTATAATAGAAGAGTATATATTCCGTCAGATTATACTGGAAGCTGGTATAATAGTAGATTAAATATTCCATCAGATTATACTGGAAGAGGGTATAATAGAAGATCATATATTCCATCAGATTATACAGGAAGCTGGTATAATAGTAGATTATATATTCCGTCAGATTATACAGGAAGATGGTATAATAGTAGATTATATATTCCGTCAGATTATACTGGAAGCTGGTATAATAGAAGATTATATATTCCGTCAGATTATACTGAAAGCTGGTATAATAGAAGATTACATTTTTCCGTCAGATTATGCTGGAAGCTGGTATAATAGTAGATTATATATTCCATCAGATTATACTGGAAGGGGGTATAATAGAAGATTATATATTCCGTCAGATTATACTGGAAGCTGGTATAATAGTAGGTTATATATTCCGTCAGATTATACTGGAAACTGGTATAATTGTAGATTAAATATTCCATCAGATTATACTGGAAGAGGGTATAATGGAAGATTATATATTCTGTCAGATTATACTGGAAGCTGGTATAATAGTAGATTAAATATTCCATCAGATTATACTGGTAGAGGGTATAATGGAAGATTATATATTCTGTCAGGTTATACTGGAAGCTGGTATAATAGAAGAGTATATATTCCGTCAGATTATACTGGAAGCTGGTATAATAGTAGATTAAATATTCCATCAGATTATACTGGAAGAGGGTATAATAGAAGATCATATATTCCATCAGAGTATACAGGAAGCTGGTATAATAGTAGATTATATATTCCGTCAGATTATACAGGAAGATGGTATAATATTAGATTATATATTCCTTCAAATTATACAGGCAGCTGGTATAATAGTAGATTATATATTCCATCAGATTATACAGGAAGCTGGTATAATAGTAGATTATATATTCCGTCAGATTATACAGAAAGCTGGTATAATAGTAGATTATATATTCCGTCAAATTATACAGGAAGCTGGTATAATAGTAGATTATATATTTCGCAGATTTTGCTAACTCTTGTCCCGATTTTTGCGATTATAATCCTTTCCAACCTACATCAAATATACAGCAGACGTTTTTGATGACCTCATAAGATCTTTCGATAGAGTTGAAAACATTGTCGGAAAGGGAGAAAATGAACATTATGAGCAATTTCATTCAAAAGTGGTCTGCTTTATCTGGTTAAAACGTGTCTGTAATTTGGAAAGTGTTAAACAACATTTACTTTTCATTTTATGCTCAACTTTAACTGCGAGCAGTGAACAATAGGGCTAAATAGCACATTCGTACAGTCTCATCTTGATCTACGTTTTTGCGCATTTTTATCTTAAGACTAGTCTCTCACCAAGTTAGAACTTGTCAAACATCAGGAATGAGAATACCGGTTACAGCATGATACGTGTTCAAGTGGATACAGAGACATAACATTACAGAGCAAGGATACTCGGGCTTCACTAAGAAAAAAAATCGCTAAAATCTCGCGGTTATGGCGAGATTTGTTAGTCATGTAACTAATTTATCATTTAGTCGTGTCTGCGGTATAATACCATCCGCTGATTAGGGTTGTGATGAGTAACTTCGATATCCCTTTATTCTTACTTCTCATTTCATGATGAGAATACATATTTGCCCCGTTCGTGATTTTAGTAATTTTTAACTGTAACGTCCGAGAAAATATGATAGTTATACATTATCCATAAGCGGACCTTACTTAGTTAAAGAAACATGCCATTTTTCCTCTTTTATTATAACACAATTTCAACTCAAAGATGGTGTATGAAATTAAACTATCTCGGTCAAAAATACGATCAACGTTTAAATGCAGTCAACATGAATAAGTAAGAATGTGTTATATATTTGTATTAATTTATCTTTCTAATAAAATAAATAACAAGATGTTGTCTTGCATTTCACTGTAAAAAAATATAAATACAGATGGGACAAATAAGACAATGCCTATATTTGTATTTCATATTGGACATTTTAATTTCATCACAGTTAAGGTGGCACTACACATTTGAAAGCTGATTTTCTGTTTCCTGGGGAGACCCCAACTTTTATTCTATCAATATTTCTCATAATATTCATTCTGGTTTTGCTAAAAGAATTTTCCTGTATCAAGGAGTGCCAGAATTATTAGAAAATTACTGGAGTTCACACTCTCCGTCAATATTACGAAATGAAATAACCACTGAAGCGGTCTGAAACAGGGTGAAAAAAGTAGGACAAAAATAACAATTTTTACCCTTCACTCCACAAATCACACAAAAAACGAAGGGGTAAGTGTATGATTGAAGAGGTGCGGCCTCAACACATCGAAACGAAGGTCAAAGGTCAAGGATGCTATCTATGGTCGTGTTTGTGGAAAAACTAAACAACCGTTTTAAATTCGATTTTTTTAAATACCACTACAAAAGAAGAAAAAAGGAGTTGTCATATAATCTTTTACTTACTTACTATGCTTCATACCATTAAAAAGGCATTCATCCAAACACATGGAACGCCCCTACTGTCTTAATATGTTGCATTGTATAATACGCAGCACATTTTCATGTCTACGAGGTATATATTTCATTTGACATGGTAGATTGTTCATGATATGCAGTGCATTTTCCGTTATATATGGTAGTTATTTAATTATATGCAGTGCATTTTCCACTATATATGGTAGTTATTTAATTATATGCAGTGCATTTTCCGTTATATATGGTAGTTATTAATTATATGCACTTGCATTTTCCGTTATATATGGTAGTTATTTCATTATATGCAGTGCATTTTCCGTTATATGTGGTAGTTATTTAATCATATGCAGTACAAAAGTATGTGGAAACAGTAGGGCAGAGACATTTAACACATGGGTGTATATGTCTCTGACTAGAGTAACCATTTCACGGTGTGCAAGCAACGTCATATGCAATACAAACAGCATTATATGCTGTACAAATGACATTATATGCAGTCAGTCTTTCGATACATGTAGTTGTATTTAGATTATATGCAGTAGTTTTACCTTTATACGTTGTATATTGGTCAATATATGACGATTAATTCTATACTTGGTAAATTATTACTCATGTGTCCATAAAAAGCATTGTACGCAATGCATTTTGCAATATTTACAGTCAAAAAGGCATTTGCTTTTATAATATGTTCGGTCCATATGTGAACCGGGCGTCCCGGGTTCAATCTCCAGTCACGGCGCTGTGGTCATGGTGAAGTGTCCTTAGGCAAGGGACATTTCCTAGCCTAGTACTGGTTTGTTTACCCAGGGATCATGAATAAGTGAGCTGTCACCGAGATTTAACTGAAATAATGTTGAAAACGACGTAAAACCTCAACACAACACAATCGGTTCATATTACTATACACATGGTGTATACAGCTTTATTTGAGGTGCTTTCTTTATTTATGATGATTGTACTTTCGGCATTCTACGGAATTATTTCCGGGAAATATCGAGTATGACAGTAACTGCTCGCTGAACAATCTGAATACACGAAGAGCAGGGTCGAATTCCAATTACCTTACTTAGCGCTGAGTAAAACTTGAATAGTTAAGACCGTATTTCATCATTTTGTTTCCCTAATATTTTGTAAAATATGAATGGTGGAATAAATAATTACCTAAATACCTTGCTGCTGTCTAACAAAAATTTGGAAAGAAATTAAATATTTAGGGAATCAAAAATGATGAAACATGCCTTTAAGAATTTAAGTACAGTATTACTTAGCACTAAGTAAGGTTGGTAAAATTGGAGCCAGATTGACTGAAATTTAAAATCTTTTCAAACAATGAATCATGCAATATCGTCTGTGGTAAATGTTTAACCCTTTCCCACATGAAACAAATATTCAGCGGACGAATTTGACAGCATTGAAGCAAAATTATAGAAAATCTATGTAAATAAAAGTACAAATTTAGAATAAATTATAAAACAATGTGACATAATCAGAAACTGCTCATTCAGATCAATATATCCATTAACCACACTGTGTTCATATTCAATTCCACTTCTACAGACACGCCAGAATGCATCTTCAGGTGGGAAAGGGTTTAAGTTCCTCTTAGAACTCGGCACATTTACAGTTTATATAAGCTCTTCCATGGGATAAAGGTACAAATCGGCTTTTGTGAATAATATCTGATAAGAAAGAGCAAATATACAGCCTGATTTGAACCTACAATGTTCAGAAAAAGACGAAGTACCTTGTCCAAAAGACAAACTCAAATAGATAATGTTAAGCTTTTTTTCAGTTATTTCTCTATTTTTCACAATCTGCTGTGGAATTAAATTATGTTTTTATGAGGAAATATTACCATAATACTACGTATCAGATGATCAAAAATAAAGAAAACCCTTATAAATGAAAAAATAATTATTGAAGAGAGTTGAAACCATTGTGGCCAAATAGAGAAATTTCTCAAGATGAACAATTTCTCCTTATGCCATAATGATTTGAATAGCTTCACAATGTTTCAGGCCTCAAAGAGCGTCTGCATAGACGACATTCGGCACCTCAGAAAAATGTGACACTTCTATGTATAGATTGCTGTCATAAGCGGTATTTTCCGGATCTTATTCCGGAGAATGCCGGAAATTACGATCATCGTAATGAAAAATGTACCGCATAGGATGGTAAAACTACTCTCATATAATAAAACATACCACCACATTTTTCGAGACACTGACTGTATATTCTGTCATTTGAACTTCATATCATGTTATTTGTTTTGCAAATGACGTTGTTTGCACGCCATATAATGGTTATTCTACTGTATCTTCACAATTTGGCACTGCCTTATACTAAAAAAAACACAATATATAACAGAATGGTACTGAATATCATGCAAAATGTACCATGTCAAATGAAATATGTACCTCGTATACATGAAAATATAGTGCGTATAATAAAATACAACATATTAAGACAGTAATGTGTATCCGCACATACCTAAATGGTATCTAGATTGTATATTACTATATGAATCTGTTATCCAGCATGTAACAACATAAACAGTGAATGTATAACTATTTATTAATATACACTTCCTGTGTATCCATGAAAACATAACAGTTTATTACACCATACAATTACTATGCTCATTATGTCACGTAAATAATGAGCAATTTCTTCTTTTATCGCAATATCTTCGTGCTATTGACAATCATGAATCAAATATATAACATGAATTTTAATGAGAAATCTAATGTATCGCAGAAATTTGTGTAAATAATAAGGTTCACCAAAGCTTAATAAAGCATTCAAGCTGGATGATTTTCCACGAAAGTATCCCAAATCATATTCATTGAGTTTCCAATCTGTTAACTCTAATATCATATACAAAGCATCTGCCTTATATATTTGATTACGCCTTTTGCTGTTTCATACTTCTTGCTTATTCCAATGAACTTAATGTCATAAAACGTGGGGGAAAATACACATGATTGAATTGATGAATACATTTTATAACAAAACTATTTTCTCCATGGAATGTGTAAGATAATGAGATACACACGTTAGAAAACCAATTACATATATTGCTTTGATTGGAAAACGTTAGTTTGTATAGGACTGAAACGTGTTATATCTAGTGGCATCTGCAAGCGTCGACTAACCGCTGATTATCACGGTCGACACATTTCGAAAGGTTAAACGGCACAGAGCAGACTACTTGACTTTCTGAGATACATTAATACACATCTTATCAGATACCAACACAACATACATTACTTACAGCAAACAGGTGTCCAAGGCATACTGATAAACCAACAGACAGAGATCGTGACCCCATATCAACTCGTTTAGGCTCCAGGTTTGCAAAATAAGTAAACACAAGGAGGAAAGTCACCATAAATTCCACAGCGAATGCCTGACCAGGTCCAACGTCGTGTTTTATACAAGTGACACCAAGAGATCCATGAAATTTATGAGGTGTCGACCCATATAGTATGGCAGCTCCCGCCATTCCTCCTAGCCCTTGTGCAAAGATGTAGCACAGAGATCGAACAATTCCAATTTTACCGGTGGACAACATTGCCATGGTTATTGCAGGGTTCATGTGGGCGCCACTGATATGTCCGACACACTGCATTAGGGTTGCTTGCGCAAGGCCAAATGTTAAGGCAACTTTAAGGTGGGTGTCCTGAGTGGGTTCCCGTATATGCGTCAATGATCCACAACCGATATAGACGTAGATCAGTGTGATCAGAAACTCACAGCGCACTGACTTCCAGAATGAGAAAGTAGTCAACTCCTCTCGCAGCTCCTTAAGTTTAGATTTCAGCGACATCACTTTTATTTTCCGTTTATAACTCTTCTGAATACAATCAACATTGTGTGGACCTTTTTTCTTTGTCTGCAACAATTATAAGAATCTGAATAAAACCATATAATAATAAAAAAAGAAACCAAAATGAATTGCTGGGTTCGATCCCTGTTCGAGGCGTTATAGTGGAGTGTCCATAGTGGAGTGTCCTTATCATCATAGTGGAGTGTCATTATCGTCATAGTGGAGTGTCATTATCGTCATAGTGGAGTGTCATTATCGTCATAGTGAAGTGTCCTTATCGTCATATTGAAGTTTCATTATCGTCATAGTGGAGTGTCATTATCGTAATAGTGGAGTGTCCTTATCGTAATAGTGGAGTGTCCTTATGGTCATACTGGACTGTCTTTATCGTAATAGTAAAGTGTCCTTATCGTCATAGTGAAGTGTCCTTATCGTAATAGTGGAGTGACCTTATCGTAATAGTAGAGTGTCGTTATCGTCATAGTGGAGTGTCCTTATCGTAATAGTGAAGTGACCTTATCGTCATAGTGGAGTGTCCTTATCGTAATAGTAAAGTGTCCTTATCGTCATAGTGGAGTGAACTTATCGTCATAGTAGAGTGTTTTTATGCGTCAAAGTGGAGTGTCCTTATCGTAATAGTGGAGTGTCCTTATCGTAATAGTAGAGTGACCTAATCGTAATAGTGGAGTGTCTTTGTCGTAATAATGGACTGTCCTTATCGTCATAGTGGAGTGACCTTGTCGTCATAGTGGAGTGACCTTATCGTCATAGTGGAGTGTCCTTATCGTTATAGTGGAGTGACCTTATCGTCATAGTGGAGTGTCCTTATCGTAATAGTGGAGTGACATTATCGGCATAGTGGAGTGACCTTATCGTCATAGTGGAGTGTCCTTATCGTAAAAAGTGGAGTGTCTTTATCGTTAAGTGGAGTGGCCTTATCGTCATAGTGGAGTGACCTTATCGTAATAGTTTAGTGTCTTTATCGTAATAGTGGAGTGTCCTTATCGTAATAGTTAAGTGTCTTTATCGTAATAGTAGAGTGTCCTTATCGTGATAGTGGAGTGTCCATATCGTCATAGTGGAGTGGCCTTATCGTCATAGTGGAGTGTCCTTATCGTAATAGTTAAGTGTCTTTATCGTAATAGTGGAGTGTCTTTATCGTAAAAGTGGACTGTCCTTATCGTCATAGTGGAGTGTCCTTATCGTAATAGTGAAGTGACATTATCGTCATAGTGGAGTGACCTTATCGTCATAGTGGAGTGTCCTTATCGTAAAAGTGGAGTGTCTTTATCGTTAAGTGGAGTGGCCTTATCGTCATAGTGGAGTGTCCTTATCGTAATAATGGAGTGACATTATCGTCATAGTGGAGTGACCTTATCGTCATAGTGGAGTGTCCTTATCGTAAAAGTTGAGTGTCTTTATCGTTAAGTGGAGTGGCCTTATCGTCATAGTGGAGTGTCCTTATCGTAATAGTTAAGTGTCTTTATCGTAATAGTGGAGTGTCCTTATCGTAATAGTTAAGTGTCTTTATCGTAATAGTAGAGTGTCCTTATCGTGATAGTGGAGTGTCCATATCGTCATAGTGGAGTGGCCTTATCGTCATAGTGAGTGACCTTATCGTAAAAGTGGACTGTCCTTATCGTCATAGTGGAGTGTCCTTATCGTAATAGTGGAGTGACCTTATCGTAATAGTGGAGTGTCTTTATCGTAATAGTAGAGTGTCCTTATCGTCATAGTGAAGTGTCCTTATCGTCATAGTGGAGTGACCTTATCGTAATAGTGAACTGTCTTTATCGTAATAGTGGAGTGTCCTTATCGTAATAGTTAAGTGTCTTTATCGTAATAGTAGAGTGTCCTTATCGTCATAGTGGAGTGTCCTTGTCGTCATAGTGGACTGTCCTTATCGTAATAGTGGAAAGTCCTTATCGTCATAGTGGAGTGTCATTGTCGTAATAGTGGAGTGTTCTTATCGTAATAGTGGAGTATCTTTATCGTAATAGTGGAGTGTCCTTATCGTCATAGTGGAGTGACCTTATCGTCATAGTGGAGTGTCCTTATCGTCATAGTGGAGTGAACTTATCGTCATAGTGGAGTGACCTTATCGTCATAGTGGAGTGTCTTTATCGTAATAGTGACCTGTCCTTATCGTTATAGTGGAGTGTCCTCATCGTCATAGTGAAATGTCCTGATCGTCATAGTGGGGTGTCCTTATCGTCATAGTGAAATGTCCTTATCGTCATAGTAGAGTGTCCTTATGCGTCAAAGTGGAGTGTCCTTATCGTAATAGTGGAGTGTCCTTATCGTAATAGTGGAGTGTCCATATGCGTCATTGTGGAGTGTCCATATGCGTCATTGTGGATGTTCTTATGCGTCATAGTGGTCTTTCCGTATGCGTCATAATGGAGTGTCCTTTTGCGTCATAGTGGAGTGTTAAACCGTTTGTCTATGCTTATGTCTGTAAGAACATTATAGTTTGATGTTTTACGCAGCTTTAAACAATGTTTCAGTAATACCACGGCATTTCCCGGGTAAGTTACCTGTAACAATACAATATAATATGTGTGTCCAGTAATTTAGGCCTCTGGCCGATTATACAAATTTACTTATACATAATTAGTCCATATAAGTGACATCACATTAAAGAAATTCAAGTATAGAACATGTTCTGTATGCGATAAGAATCAATAATTACATTTTAAAACATCATGACGAAAGAGGGAAGCGTTCATTGTGTTCTTATCTCCTTTCATCTCTTTTCAATAATTTAATGTTTCTATCTTTTATCGAGATGCTTTCGAATTTGCGTGTTGCAATTGTGATGCATACAGGAGAGACAGGAAAGGGTTAACATGGTATAACTCATATATACAATGAAGTAAATATTAAGCCAATAGTAAACTAATTTGTTTTGAAAACTAGTGTTCTTGCCAATTATGCATAATTTACAAAACATATACAAATACATATAAGAATGACGTTTAATCTAATAGTACAGTAATTGAAAAATTATATTGCTTAGCTTATAGTATTTTCCGTAACTTCCTGATTTTAAATGACTCTATCAAAATTTTCGCAAGAGCTGTTATGCAAATCGGTCTGGGTTCAGCCATTATTTCATTGAATAGTTATTTTATTTGATATGGTGATTTCCATTTCGCGTGGAAGTAGAAATACTTAAGCCCAACATAAGCGGGACATGCCATCAAGAAATCAGGGTCGTCTGGGCATATAATAACATTACTTTGGGTATCTTGTATTTGACATTTCAGTCAGCTTAAACCAGAATTTAATACATATGATACAGCAAGGGAATATCTACCACATTCGCTTAAAGCAATGAAATCGGAAGAATTGTTATTAAGACAACTTATACCTTTACATAAGTTAAAATGATCCTTCTCTTTCGTATGGCTAGATTCATAGCCCTATATGTCTGACGCGAAACAGAGAATCGGTTTATCCATCGAATCAAATATTTTGACAGCGTCTTTTGGACTGAAAATACCAAATATTCTATGTGATTTAAAAATACTAAAGCATGCTGTTTTTAGTTGTGCTGATTGATTATGTTTTTACTTCTGTCCATCATAAACGTGATGTAAAGTGTGAACCTAAGTATTTATAACAGGAGACAGTTTAAATTGCACTTTTGGGGGCAGTCACAACACAGTTGTTGGAAATTGCAAATTATGTTAACATAAAGGCAGAAATAGTTACCGTTCAAATGCATTTTTATGAAAGAGTAAACAGTTTTTTCCAGACATCTTCATATTCAACTCACAAATGGTAGACATGATTTAATAGTTGTGATAACACTATTTGAAGATACAGTGTTAACCAGATTATCCTTCAATTTGGCCAAGTGACCTAGTTTTTTATCTGACGTGACCCTTTGTCGAACTTGGCAAAAAAATGCGGTCTCTAGAATCTTAACAAGATTTTCTTTCAATTTGGCCTAGTGACATAGTTTATGAAATAGCCCATATTTTAACTTGATATCATCTAGACAATTATTCTGAAAAATATGAAAATGTAGTCTCCAGTATGTTAAGAAGACGTTCCATCAATTTGAACTTGTGACTTCAATGACCCAGTTTCAAACTTGGCCTTGATAATTATTCTGACAAAGTTTCAAGCTGCTGGAACAAAAATTGCGGATTCTAACAAGTTTGTAAAGAAGATTTTCCTAGTTATAACTTGGCTACGATTTAATGGGGAATTTAATGATCTGATAAACGTCGATGAAGATTGGATGTAAAATGTTGCCCGAAGAGTGTTAACAAGGCAAAACTTTCATGGGATTAATTTCATTCCAAATTCGTGTATACATCATACAGCGGCATACTAACTTATTATTTCATAATTATATTTTCGTTCCACGCCAAAATATGTCCTATGTATACACTGAAGATCTCCATCAGTCAATATGATATATTTGTACAATTTTTTGTTCAAATAACTGAAACAAATAAGCATCATTCTGTAAAAAAATGGAAAATGTCATTTGTTGAATAGCGCGAATTGGCATAACATCTTTAATCTCGTTACAAATTATTTGTGTTTGTTCCATTTTCGTGACCAATTACACTCATGCTAGTAGATGTGGAATTATTCGATCGATTATACCACGCAGAAGACAAAATTAGTTCTACTTTTCCCGTAAAAAATCATTACATTTACCAATACATGAGCATGTCTTCAAATAAACGTTAATGATACAGACACCAATACTCCGTGTCTCTTAATGTTTAATGCAAATTTTCTCAGAAATTAAAAAGTTAATCAAGACATTAATTAGGTTGAGATTAGTGCATATACATGTAACTTATATATTTCATATTGTATTTATATAACCACTGGATGATGTCTATTTTTATATATATTTACATTCATTTTCTATATTAAGAATTGCTGTCAACACCGTGTATATTGTATATACTCTGAAACATTAGTTTCGCATAAAATGTACATGTATATGTGTTGTGGGCTGGAGGTCTTATATAACAGTAAACGCATATTGTATTGTATTGTCCAGACTCGATGCAAAATAATGCCAACTTACATTACATTGTATTTAAATTGTTGTCATGACATGAGGCATTTTGTAACGTTTGTTCAGTCTTCACTGTTTCGCAATTTAGTAATTCAGATACTGTTTCAGCTCAGACAACTGATCCAATCCAATGTCAGATGTAAAACCCGGTAAAGTTCCTTCGTATTGGTAAACTCTACAATCCTCTAGGTTTTACTTTGCGCATTTAGTTCGCAAACTACATTTAAGTTGCATCAGTGGACTAAGGGATATTGAGGCAGCTGCGAACAATTTAGACTAATATTAATCTGTGCATCCATATAGTCTCAACAAAACATCCATTATCCGTCAACGTTTAAAGTAGTCCTAGACATAACCTATAAATAAATCTTAAATGGGTGTATTCTGATCAATTTACACGTACAACACAACTGTAAGTGAAGCTATTGCAGAGGCAAAGTCAGATACTTTACCTGTAAGTGAAGCTGTCACAGGGGTACAGCAATATCCTCTACCTGTATGTGATGCTGTCACAGAGGTACAGCAATATCCTCTACCTGTAGGTGATGCTGTCACAGGGGTACAACAATATCCTCTACCTGTAGGTGATGCTGTCACAGAGGTACAGCAATATCCTCTACCTGTAGGTGATGCTGTCACAGGGGTACAACAATATCCTCTACCTGTAGGTGATGCTGTCACAGAGGTACAGCAATATCCTCTACCTGTAGGTGACGCTGTCACAGAGGTACGGTAATATCCTTTACCTGTAAGTGAAGCTGTCACAGAGGTACAGCTATATCCTCTACATGTAGGTGAAGCTGTCACAATGGTACATTAATATCCTCTACCTGTAAGTGAAGCTGTCACAGTGGTACAGCAATATCCTCTACCTGTAAGTGAAGCTGTCACATGGGGTAAAGTAATATCCTCTACCCGTAAGTGAAGCTGTCACAGGGGCACGGTAAGATCCTTTACCTTTCAGTGAAGCCATCACAGAGGTACAGCAATATCCACTACCTGTAAGTGAAGATGTCACGGAGGTACAGCAATATCCTCTACATGTAAGTGAAGATGTCACAGAGATACAGCAATATCCACTATCTGTAAGCGAAGATGTCAAAGGGGTACAGCAATATCCTTTACCTGTAAGTGAAGCCATCACAGAGGTACAGCAATATCCACTATCTGTAAGTGAAGATGTCACAGAGGTACAGCAATATCCACTACCTGTAAGTGAAGATGTCACGGAGGTACAGCAATATCCTCTACATGTAAGTGAAGATGTCACGGAGGTACAGCAATATCCACTATCTGTAAGTGAAAATGTCACAGGGGTACAGCAATATCCTCTACATGTAAGTGAAGCCATCACAGAGGTACAGTCAGATTCTCTACATGTAGGTGAAGCTCTCACAGGGGTACATCAATATCCTTTACCTGTAAGTGAAGATGTCACGGAGGTACAGCAATATCCTTTACCTGTAAGTGAAGATGTCACGGAGGTACAGCAATATCCACTATCTGTAAGTGAAGATGTCACAATTGTACAGCAATATCCTCTACCTGTAAGTGAAGATGTCACAGAGGTACAGCAATATCCACTATCTGTAAATGAAGATGTCACGGAGGTACAGCAATATCCTCTACCTGTAAGTGAAGATGTCACGGAGGTACAGCAATATCCACTATCTGTAAATGAAGATGTCACGGAGGTACAGCAATATCCTCTACCTGTAAGTGAAGATGTCAAATATTGTACAGCAATATCCTTTACCTGTAAGTGAAGCCATCACAGAGGTACAGCAATATCCACTATCTGTAAGTGAAGATGTCACAGAGGTACAGCAATATCCACTACCTGTAAGTGAAGATGTCACGGAGGTACAGCAATATCCTCTACATGTAAGTGAAGATGTCACGGAGGTACAGCAATATCCACTACCTGTAAGTGAAGATGTCACGGAGGTACAGCAATATCCACTACCTGTAAGTGAAGATGTCACAGAGGTACAGCAATATCCTCTACATGTAAGTGAAGATGTCACGGAGGTACAGCAATATCCACTACCTGTAAGTGAAGATGTCACGGAGGTACAGCAATATCCACTACCTGTAAGTGAAGATGTCACGGAGGTACAGCAATATCCTCTACATGTAAGTGAAGATGTCACGGAGGTACAGCAATATCCTTTACCTGTAAGTGAAGATTTCACGGAGGTACAGCAATATCCACTATCTGTAAGTGAAAATGTCACAGGGGTACAGCAATATCCTCTACATGTAAGTGAAGCCATCACAGAGGTACAGTCAGATCCTCTACATGTAGGTGAAGCTCTCACAGGGGTACATCAATATCCTTTACCTGTAAGTGAAGATGTCACGGAGGTACAGCAATATCCTTTACCTGTAAGTGAAGATGTCACGGAGGTACAGCAATATCCACTATCTGTAAGTGAAGATGTCACAATTGTACAGCAATATCCTCTACCTGTAAGTGAAGATGTCACGGAGGTACAGCAATATCCACTACCTGTAAGTGAAGATGTCACGGAGGTACAGCAATATCCACTATATGTAAGTGAAGATGTCACGGAGGTACAGCAATATCCTCTACCTGTAAGTGAAGATGTCACGGAGGTACAGCAATATCCACTATATGTATATGAAGATGTCACAGGGGTACAGCAATATCCTCTACCTTTACGTGAAGCTGTCACAGGGGTACAGCAATATCCACTACCTGTATATGAAGATGTCACGGAGGTACAGCAATATCCACTATCTGTATATGAAGATGTCACGGAGGTACAGCAATATCCACTATCTGTAAATGAAGATGTCACGGAGGTACAGCAATATCCTCTACCTGTAAGTGAAGATGTCACGGAGGTACAGCAATATCAACTATATGTATATGAAGATGTCACAGGGGTACAGCAATATCCTCTACCTTTACGTGAAGCTGTCACAGGGGTACAGCAATATCCACTACCTGTATATGAAGATGTCACAGGGGTACAGCAATATCCTCTACATGTAAGTAAAGCCATCACAGATGTACAGTCAGATCCTCTACATGTAGGTGAAGCTCTCACAGGGGTACATCAATATCCTTTACCTGTAAGTGAAGCTGTCATAGGGGTACAGCAATATCCACTACCTGTAAGTGAAGCTGTCACAGGGGTACAGCAATATCCTTTACCTGTAAGTGAAGCTGTCACAGGGGTACAGCAATATCCTTTACCTGTAAGTGAAGCTGTCATAGGGGTACATCAATATCCACTACCTGTAAGTGAAGCTGTCATAGGGGTACAGCAATATCCTTTACCTGTAAGTGAAGCTGTCACAGGGGTACAGCAATATCCTTTACCTGTAAGTGAAGCTGTCATAGGGGTACAGCAATATCCTTTACCTGTAAGTGAAGCTGTCACAGGGGTACAGCAATATCCTTTACCTGTAAGTGAAGCTGTCACAGGGGTACAGCAATATCCTTTACCTGTAAGTGAAGCTGTCACAGGGGTACAGCAATATCCACTACCTGTATGTGAAGCTGTCACAGGGGTACAGTAATGTCCTCTACCTGTAAGTGAAGCTGTCATAGGGGTACAGCAATATCCTCTACCTTTACGTGAAGCTCTCACAGGGATACAGCAATATCCTCTACCTGTAAGTGAAGCTGTCATAGAGGTACAGCAACATCCTTTACCTGTAAGTGAAGCCAACTCAGAGGTACTGTCAGATCCTCTTCATGTAGGTGAAGCTCTCACAGGGGTACATCAATATCCTTTACCTGTAAGTGAAGCTGTCATAGGGGTACAGCAATATCCTTTACCTGTAAGTGAAGCTGTCACAGGGATACAGCAATATCCTCTACCTTTACGTGAAGCTGTCACAGGGGTACAGCAATATCCACTACATGTAAGTGAAGCCATCACAGAGGTACAATCAGATCCTCTACATGTAGGTGAAGCTGTTATAGGGGCACAGCAATATCCTTTACCTGTAAGTGAAGCTGTCACAGGGATACAGCAATATCCTCTACCTGCACGTGAAGCTGTCACAGGGGTACAGCAATATCCTCTACCTGTAAGTGAAGCTTTAACTGTAAGTGAAGCTGTCACAGAGGTACGGTAACATGCTCTACCTGACAGTGAAGCTGTCACCGAGGTATAGTAAGATCCTTTACCCGTAAGTTAAGCTGTCACACGGGGTACAGTAGGATCATCTACCTTTAAGTGAAGCTATCACATGGGGTATGGTAAGATCCTCTACCCGTAAGTGAAGCTGTCACAGAGGTACAGTTATATCCTCTATCTGTATGTGAAGCCATCATAGAGGTACAGCAATATCTTCTACCTGTAGGTGAAGCTGTCACAGAGGTACAGCAATATCATCTAAATGTAAGTGAAGCCATCACAGAGTTATAGCAATATCCTCTACCCGTAAGTGAAGCCATCACATAGTTATAGCAATATCCTCTACCCGTAAGTGAAGCTGTCACAGAGGGTACTGTAAGATCCTCTAACTGTAAGTGAATCCGTCACAGAGGTACAGTAAGATCCTTTAACTGTAATTGAAGCTGTCACAGAGGTAGAGTAAGATTTTCTAGCTGAAAGTGAAGCTGTCACACAGGGTAAAGTTAGATGACCTTCCTGTTAGTGAAGCTGTCACAGGGGACCAGTAAGACCCTGTTCTCTACCTGTAAGTGAAGCTGTCACAGGGGTATAGTTAGATCGCCTAACTGTAAGTGAAGATGTCACAGGGGTACGGAAATATCCTCATGTATGATGGACGTACTAGTATTGACAACTAACAATTAGTACGTACTCATTCCCACGGTTGTAAAGTCAAATAGTTTGAGTGAATCCTAAATTGCTCTGTTTAGAGATTTGTCATGCTGACAATGTTACTTCAAACTGTTAAATATTCCGGGGGAAATCTCCACGAAGGGGGATGCAATAACAATCAGACGTAACATCATGCAATAGAACTTTCGAGATTAAATCCCTACTGATAAATTGTTTGGGTTTAATCCATAGAAAAGAAAGCCATAAATTTAAGTGTTATTTTCCCAGCAGATTCGGTCTTGTCAGCAGACAAATAATAGCCATGAAATATTGCGGGGGAAAATATTTCCTGGGTTTTGGTTGGATTTCGTTTAAACATGTTTTTGTTGTTAATGCATTTCTCATTAAACGTCTTCGTTTTACCACTTGATACTTGTATTCCTGAAGCGAAATCGGTTAAAGGATTACCATTTTGATAAGAACTAGTATTACTAATATACTTAATGAACGCACATTATTACATCATAAAGAAATCAACTTAGTATTATATTTTAAATGGACTTTTTTAAATGATTTCTTCAGAGACATACGGCCTTCTTTTCTCTTTACAAAGATAATTCATTCAAGTTCCGTGTTGAGTAGGATCATTCTGTAAAATTTGTCACGCTTTCGACATTGAATGCTAATTAATTCCCCACGAAGCCGTCGATGAGCGTGAATTTCAGAAATAAAGATTGGTTTGCAATACAAGTAATTGAGCTGTATCCAGGGGCGTAGCTTGGCAATAATCAATGTGTAAGCCGTCACGTGAGAAAATCAACATTGTGGATTCTGCGTAAAGTATCGATCCGGATCAGCCTAAGCATGCCACACAGGCGTACCCGAATATACACTTTTCGCCTCCTGTGGATTGTCTGTGTCAGGAATCACTACTCTATCTATCCCCCCTTAGACGGAATGTGTTTGGCCGGATCAGTCTGCGCGGACAGCGCAGGCTGATCTGGTCGATACATTACGCAGATGTGTAGCTGCATTTGGGGGCATTTTTAGAAAAAACGTGTAGGCACGGGCCTACAGTGCCTAAAGGGGGCTACGCCCCTGGTGTCTGGCGATTTGGAGTCTTATTAACTCTCCGTAACGAGACCCTATAAAGATGAATCGGCGTAACTAGTGGAGCTACAGTTTGTTCCAGTTTTGGGTCTCATTCAAAATATTCAGGATAATACATATACATAATAGTATGTTGCAGGAGCGATAAATTGGTTCGTATTGTACGACAACGACGTGAACAATCGATATCTTACGAGACCAAAGGTATTGAGAAAACAATTTTTTAATCGTGAAATGAAGAGTTGAATGGCGAATGAATATTTACTATGATACTTAGGCCACGCCCCACATAATGTATTATAATACGTAGGTCCCGCCCACTAACATGTTTATTGTTTTGTCGGAGAAAATGACAAAAACAATCTCTATTTGCGGATTTGTATTAAATGTGACTCTAGGTTTTCGATACATTACCTAGAAAAGATTTTCCTAAATAGTACTGGTTGTCTGAATGTTTAACTACGTAGCGCAGCTTTAAAACGGGAACCTCGCGCTTAAAGAAGTCTACGCACTGTCTGACGTCACAATTCCGTATTATACACGAGTACAATACGTATTTTTAATCTGTCGTGTCTGAACTGCGCATGACAATCTGCATGTATTTGCGCCGGAAAATGTACAGGTACGTAATAAAGCTTCTATATCACAGTGTGTTTATGTATTTCATCACGTAATGTTGTATATACGTACACGTTATGCTGTATTATGGGCCAGCCGTATATATTAAGAATTAAATTTCTCGTAGCTCGTGTTGTCAGAAGAGGCATCGGGGACTAAATATCATGTAGAAGGACTGAATGGATTACCGTACTTATTACCCCCGAAATATATGCAACGCCAGACACACTCACACACCGAACGGATGTTATACATAAGGGTGACAGTTTAATAGGTTCCTTCAAGCCATGTTAATTGGTTAAAAAATATATCGACGCCAGGGGAGGAATGTTGTTTAGCTGTATATGCCTATGGTAAAAACTGTAAATAAATCCTCTTAAATACTATATGTCTATTTCTAATAACTTCATAGAAATTGTTCTACTAGTTTACACACTACTCAATTTCTCACGGCTTGTTGATTTGTCGAGCTTTCGGCAGATATTAACATGAAAACGCAATTGAAATGAAATTGTCGAAAACCCGCAAAATACTACTTTAATAGTTATGCTCCCTTAAAGTACAATGAAACAACAAATGCGAAATGAAATTGTCAAAATATTACTTAAGTTTTTCTATTTCCTAAAGTACCAATCTTTTTAATACAATATTCATAGGGATTCTTCATTCAGCATGAAATCTATAGAAAAGTCAATTTCTCTTCGGTTAGCCTAGATAATGCAACAATTTGACCTAGTTAGTCTATTTGGTCATTCTGGAAAATTTAACAATTTAACATTTGGAAGAAGCCACTGGACAGTAATGTCAGCTACGATACCATTGACACCAATTTGACTAAACGTCTGCCTAGCTATCCCCTCTAGATAACATCCATTATTTCGAAGGTTTTCCTTTATATGGAAGTAATGGCTTATGGTTTCGAGGATAACATTACGACTTAATACGTTAATCATGGAAGTAATGGCTTAGGGTTACGAGGATAGCATTACGACTGAATAAGTTAAACATGGAAGTAATGGCTTATGGTTGCCAGGATAGCATAACGACTGAATACGTTAAACATGGAAGTAATCGCTTATGGTTGCCAGGATAGCATAACGACTGATACATTTGGTGTCGGGATAAATAAAACCGACAGTACTGGTAATTTTCCCGGGAAATTTATCAATTGAAGGATGTTATCATTCTTGGTTTATATGCGTTTTCTTATATTCAAAAAAGGATATAATGAACGGATAATGGACCCGCTTTAAATCTCACTTGGAAATCCATTTTATTAACTAGTAAAATAAGGTTGTTGCATTATAAAATCATTTACCCTTTCATATTATCAAAGTTGGACGATTTAATTCACCAGCGACAAATGTATCACTTCACACGAAACCTTACCTTCGGGTTTGTCAAGCTACTGCCGTGAGCACTAAGGACCAGCCCTGCGTTCAGGAAAACAGTTTGGTAGATCACGGTTGCCAATCCACCAATCAAATAACAGTTTCTATGAAGTGGTTGTAATTCTATTGGTATATTGGCAACCGTGAGCTACACAACCTTTTCAATTAATGCAAGCAAATAACGTCTGCCGAATGGAGCTCAATCAATATCGTGGCAACCGTATTCGATCAAACTGTTTCACTAATGCGGGGTTGTTCAAATGCTCAACTTCTGCGGAAATAACTATACACAATGTATTGATCTCAAGCAATATCGTAGCAAACGTGATCTATCAAAATGATCTACTAAAGGCGAGGCTGGTCAAATAAATAACATCTGCTGGATATAATTGTACGCCATGTAGAAATCACAAGCATTATCGTATTTTGTCACGTATGGAATATTTCAGAATCAACAAATAATGTAGATTGATAACGCGTTGATAGGCTTTATTTATTCGGTTAAGTAAGCGGATATATAAATCCAGAGATCATAAGATATACAGACTGAATCAAAACATGAAATGCCATTAGAATGCCATTTATATCGGAGTTAACATGGATAGTCCTGCAACATACTCCGTATCACTGTATTAAGCATACCATGAGTATTTAAAGGAACAGTATTGCACATTCTTTAGGTCAAATAAGGATTTTTTTTAAAAATGCACCCTTTTGAGTTCTGAAGCAGTATTCCAAGATTTCATTTCAGATGTGGCGTTATAGATACATTTAATTATGCAAACAAGATGTACAGGACATCAGCATACATGTATGAGTGCACACTTTACGACCGTTTCTATCAGCAGAGAGAATTAATTGATCAGCTTCTCCCTTCGGTATGCAATAAACAGCATTGACCCGCATGTATATACAATACAGTTACAATATATAAGGTTTTAAGAAACGCATAACAATACAAATTACAAATTATGTTGATTGTTATAGTTAAACAGCAGGAGAGAACGAGGTGGTTTTTAATGAAGTCTGTTTGTTTTTGTGCCGTTAAATTTCCAAGCAGATTGAAAGTAAAAATATAGAATATTACTGTTTATATTAACTATCATAACAGAGATAATCTCTTTTAATGAAGCTGTTGTAGATGAATTTTGCATACACAGTGGTGAATACCAAATACAGAACTGCTCTAACAAGGTTTAGAAATTTCTAATTTTTCTGTCATGAATAATTCTATTAATTTATACATATTTGGCATTTTCCAATAATATTGAGTTGAACGTTGTGATCTTATGTCGTGATAAATAGGACATTATAAAATCAAATGAAACTCATCTTCTAAAACATTACAGAGCTGACATCTCAAATAAAGTTATGTTTTTAATGTTTCTACCTATTTCTATCTCAAGTAACTATGTGACTAACTACTCTAAACCTTGTTAGAGCAGTTCTGTATTTGGTATTCACCACTATGTATACATATATATTGCTTGAAATTAAAACAAGCTATTGTAATGTATGTTATTATGAGATTTTTGGAAATATTTTTCTAAACGAAAAAATAATACTAGTAACATCAGTACCCCAAACAGTTTACAACCATTTTCTTTTTTTTTATACCAGACGGTATGATTTGCGCGCCAAATCCTAATGCAGACGTATTCAGTGCACGTGATATGTCACATGACAACCCGCAAGTTAGTGAATTGGACAAACCGATAAGTTAAAAAATAGGTTAACGCAGCTATGTCTTGTTAAAAAAGAGGAAAGCATGTTCGTTCAACATTGTTATTGATTCTGGGATTTTCCGTCAAGCTGGGATGGAAGGAATAGTTATTCCTTTGCATAAAGAGGGCGATATCAACGAAAGAAATAATAACCATGGCATCATATAGGTAGCTGTATCTCTAAATTATATACGTTTGTGTTTTAGCAAGGGGCTCGTTAGGGCCAATTCCTATAGTAGGCGAAATCCGAAGACGCTCATCGTTTTGAAACTGGAATCTAGACAAGTGTTTTTACAATATCGGCATTTAATTCCTTAACATCTGTCTTGCTATACCAGCTCTCCGTTTCTGAACACCATCTCGTATGGAACGCCTTTACTGTCTTACTGTGTTGTATTGTATTATACGCAGTACATTTTCATGTATACATACGAGGTACATATTTCATTTGACGTGGTACATTTTACATGATATGCAGTGCAATTTGTATGATATATCGTGGTTATTTAATAATATGAAGTGCACAAGTATGAAGATACAGTATAATAACCATTATATAGTGTACAAACAACGTCATATGCAATACAAACAACATGATATGCAGTCTATTCTTCAATACGTGTGGTGGTACTTTGATTATATGCGGTGGTTTAAACTTTATACGCGGTACATTTACATTGGGGATGATCATACTTTCCGGCATTCTCCGGAATTATTTCCGGAAATTACCGAGCATGACAGATAGGTTTGAACATTAACACCGTCTAATCCATTTTAAAAAGGTATTGTGGAACAATCTATCTAAAAAGTGTACACATTTTCTAAATATACAAGATGCAGAATGTCGTCTATGCAGGCGATCTCTGATTGCTGAAGCAGACAACTCTTGAAATCTTTATGGCAAAAGGATAAATTGCTCATCTTGAGAAATTTCTCCATTTGTCACAATGCGTTCAACCAACCCCTCTTCAATAATCATAAAAACAACTTTAAATTCCTCAGCAGCTTATGGAAGTAAGAGAAATAACTTGAAAAGTGATTTACATGATATATTTGATTTTGTCTTTGGGAAAAGGCATAACTTCGTTTTCTTTTTCAGAAAAGTGTAGGTTCAAATCAGCCTGCATATTTGCTCTGTCTTATCATAATCCTCACAAGTTGACTGATGCTTCTAATAAGCATATGTAAGTACATGTAATATTCTAGTGCTATAACATAAGACTCCGTTGACAAGCACTCGAGCTTGTGAGAGGTCATTTATTATTGGACTCGTAATATTCAGACTTTAGATTTTAGATTTTGATCAGACTGAAAATCATGCCGAATGAACAGATCAATTTAGTCTAGAGCGGATTTCAGTGCAGACGACGACATTTTGCCACTCGTGTATTCAGAACATGTGTACACATCTATTTATAAATTATTCAAGCGCTTTTTTTAAATTGAGTAAACGGTGTAAATGTTAATATCTATCTGTCTGACTCGGTATTTTCCGGATAAATAATAACGGAGAATGCCGGAAAGTATGATCATCCTAGTGAAAAATGCACCGCATATAAAGCTGTTTACACCATGTATAAATTAGTATGGACCGAACATATTGCCAAATGCATTGCGTACTATGATTGTTTATGAACACATACATAATAATTCACCAGGTATAAAGATACGTGCAGGCACTTCATATATTAAAACATACACCGCATCTATTGACCAACATACAACGTATAAATGTAAACCTACTGCATACACAAACAAATACACCACATATAATGTCATTTGTACTGCATAGTATATAGTTTGTATTGCACATAACGTTTTTTGTACAACGTATAATGGTTATTCTACTGTTTAAACACTATTTTGCACTGCATATTATTCAATAATCACCACACATAATAGAAAAGGCACTGCATATCATGAATAATGTAACACGTCAAATGAAATATGTACCTCATAAAAGTGAAAATGTACTGCGTATAATACAATACAACATACTAAGACAGTAAAGGCGTTCCATAATCTCGGGTTCAGAGAGATGTCTTGGTAGTTGCAGATCGTATTATAATGTTAATGAAAGTAAATGATCTGTGGAATAGTTTTTTAAAAGAATTGGACTTTTGCCAGCTTATACCCATGGTGTATCTTTCGAACCGCCAAATAGTTATTGTCTAAAACTCAAAATGCGCTTACTTGTTTGCATATCAGCCGGAAAATGGATTTAATTCGATATCACTTACCCAAAAGAAAGTACGTGAAAGAAATGTTATGTTTAAATATATGAATTACATTATTGAAAAATTAAATGTATTTCTACTCTGTCAGCATGACTTTATCACGCGCGACATGCATGGACACATTAAAGCAGTGCGTGCAAACTTTCTGCATGTGTCATTCACACACTGAACACATTAAAGAAGTATGTGCATACTTTCCGCAGATGTAATTATGATTGCGGTTTCAAAATTGAATTTGAATTGATGACTTAAAATTTGAAATGGGAGAGTGCTGCGTATATTGTCTTAACTAATTAACTCATGAATGAAAGTATATCCACTCAAAGCCACGCCTCTTAGTGAAACATATTTCTATATTACCCATGTACGTCATGTTAATCTTTGTAGCATTAAATATTCTGCTAAGCTATATGGTTTGTTCCTTCATTTAATGTTGTACACATACACAACAGATTGGCGACGAGGTTGGAAATTTGTACCCTATAAATGATTATGATTATGTCATTGGGGTCATCGTGGATTTGGAACTTAATGACTAGAGCATTGACAATCGGAACAAATCAAAGGAGTATGTGCATACTTTCATCAAGTATATTTTGATTGAAAATGTATATTTGACTTTGAATCGATGACTTAACATTTGAAGGGGGAAAGTGTTGTGTATATTGTCTTAACAACTGATATCATGAATGAAAGTGTATCCACTCAAAGCCACGCCTCTTTGTGTAACATATTTCAATATAACCCATGCATTTCATGTTAATCTTTGTAGTATTAAATATTCTACTAAGCTATGCAGTTGTTCCTTCATTTAATGTTGTACACATACACAACACGGCCATTATGTTTATTATTTCAAAATGCATTCGTATCGTGATGCAAAATCGCTAGAACGGTATAAATATCTATATAAATGGTGCATCGTGAAAAACACTAAAGAGTAAAAAGTACCACCGACCGATCTATAAGTACCTTCAGATCAACAACTTCTACAACCGGCTCATTGGATATTCTCACTTATTTAGAATTTGAACGAATAAAAAGCACGGCATGTTCACCTATGTTATGAAAAGATAACATGTTCAGTTGTTTTGATGCAGATGCCTACTGTTCAAACTATTCAACGACCTCTGTGAAAAACCGCCAGTCAAATACTAAGTTTTATCGATAGACCCCCATTATGTATATACAATATTGCAAATTCAATACATTGTCCTCAACTTTTGTGATTGTATACTTACCTGTGTAGGTAAAGAGGTGGCATATAAATGTAGAACGACGTATTATAGCTTACACAGCCATGCAGTGGATGTTGCATTATAGTGAGGATGCCAAACAAATAATAAGAAATGTAAATTATTTTTGTAAATAAGAAAAGGAAGGCTGGTGCTCTTTCCATAGATTTGAAGAAGGCACAAGAGAGAGTGTCTACAAGTACCTTAACAGGTATAAGCAAAAACACAATACTCGATATAATTGAATGTGTGAGACTGGACCATTTTGAGCCTATTGAATGTTGAAACGGCGTTTTCCAATATTTTTTATACTGGTTTTATGTTCATTGACGATAAGAAATACTGTTATATGTAATATGAAACTTAAGCCGTTTTGTCTCAAGACATGCTAAAACAGTGGCTAAATTACTACTTCCCTAGCTGTACTTCAAAGAGCGGGCCGCTAGACTTTTGGTTAAACCAATTATTATGATGAAATATATGGAAATAGAAAATTTGATTTCTTTACAAACATTACGAAAAGGTGAAAAGAAAAGAAATGCCACTAAATCTTTAACTTGAAAAAACAATCCGTTCTGACAAATTGTGAACAACAATAAGTGTAAATTTATTTACTCATTTTCACAAAATGTCCGACATTAAAGCCACGTTGAATGTATAGCTCATGCTTTGCAAATCAAAAATATTCAATGCGAAAGCTGTTTCAAATGTTTACGTTAACTAAGCTTACGGGAAATTTCAATATTTTGACTGACTACTAATACATTCATGAGGTTATATAACAGTTTGTTTTAACGTTAAGCACTCTCCGTTTTTCATAAAGCACTTAAGAGATGACATAATGAAGATGCTTTCTATGAAGTTTACCTGGCTAATGACTACAATGTATACATTGTTTAAAGCTAGAAGTAAACGCCCGAACAACCGACGAATCCCAATGACATAAGCTCCCAAGCGGTGAAGCAAGATATTAAAGATTACTTTAAATAATTTACTCTTTAAGATCGTATGTTTCTTCGTAGTAGTCCTGGGAGCATTATTAGAGCACACAGAATAGTCCCGAGCTTTTGTCAGTCTATATAATGGTCTTATGCTACGTTCCCACTGTCGTGCGATCTGTTAAGAACGCCACGATTGGCCATTCGTAGCAGATCTTGGAATTTCTCTGAAATCTCAGGTTTGGATACGAGGTGATACGAGTTGATACGAGTTGATACGTTCTGATACGGTTTGTTGCGCTCAGATGCGATCTGTTCACGATTTGTCAATTTCAGGCGTCACGATCTGTCACGGTCTGATCTTCCGTTCAGTTACGATCACATACGTTCCGATAGGATTGTTTCGATTGGGTCCACGATTGGGTCTCGGACTGACACGATCACCACGATCGGGTTCCCCGAATTGGGATGATCTGGTACGTGCAGATACGTTCCGATACGTTCACCAAGAACCGATGCGCTCCGTTACGTTAGGATACGATCGTAGTCGCGATGTCTTTCATGATTATGATCGAGGGTGATCACAATTTGAGCTACGACTGGACCCCGACAGGTATATATAGAGCCCGACTGACCATGGGCTTCATTGTTTTATGAACTTTTACAGAGTAAACACTACAACCCTCAACCATTAATGATGGCAGAAGTTCAGGATGATGACAGCGTGGCATTTGCAGTATTACTGTATACTTACATTATCGCCAGAGAGGAAGAAGACGAGCAGCAGACAGACCAGCTACAATCTCAACCACAAAGGGCCAGGAGAGCTGCAGTCAGGCAGTTATGGGTGCGACCATGGCTCATAGAGGAGAGGAGACAACACCTTGGTCAGTTCTCCAGCCTCCTAGACACCCATTTGAGGCTGGAGGATCCAGTAGCGTTCCAAAACTACACAAGGTTAACACCACAGATCTTCGATGAAGTCTTGCAGAAGGTAACCCCAGCAATCAAGGGGGAAGTCACCAGTTTCAGACAACCCCTCCCGCCTGGACTGAAACTGGCAGTAACACTAAGGCACCTTGCAACTGGAGACAACTATCGGTCCCTTGCGTATGCCTTTAGGTGTGGAGTATCCAGTATCTCAAAGATGGTTCCAGAAGTGTGCAAGGCAATTGTGCAAGCGTACAAAGATGAGGTGTTCAGCCTACCTGTGACCCCTGAAGCATGGAGAGCTGTAGCTAACCAGTTTGAGCAAAGATGGAACATCCCACACGCCATTGGGGCATTGGATGGCAAACACATTGCTATCAAGAAGCCACCACGCACTGGCAGCTTGTACTACAATTACAAGGGCTTCTTTTCGATACCACTCCTGGCCCTGGTGGATGCAGATTACAAGTTTATATGGATCGAGCTTGGTGGAAAAGGACACATGTCAGATGCTCAGATATTTGGCGACTCGGAGCTGTTCAGCGGTCTGGAAGAAGAGTCACTAGGACTCCCCCCCCCCCACCCTGCCCTCTGACTGCAAGCCCCGATGACCACCAAGACATGCCCTTCTTCATCCTAGATGATGACGCCTTCGCACTCAGGAACTACCTCATGAAGCCATACGGCAGAAGAGCGATGTCCAGGGAGGAGAGGATTTTCAACTACAGACTATCAAGGGGGAGGAGAGTGGTGGAAAACGCCTTTGGGATCCTGGCCAATAGATTCAGGTGTTTTCTCAGGCCTCTAGAGCAGAAGCCAAATACTGTGAAGGATATAGTGGAGGCGGCAGTGGTTCTTCACAACCTACTGAGGCTGAGGCATCCATGCATTGCAGCACAAGAGGCGGACCATGATAATGAAAACCACAATGTCATCCCAGGGACATGGAGGGACCAAGTGAACTGGCTAGATGTGGATCAACCTCCTCCACATAGTAACTCAGCTACAGCACAGGCGAAGCATCAGAGGGAACTCCTGAACGCCTTCTTCAACTCACCACAAGGAGCGGTTGCATGGCAGAACATGATGGCCGGGCTGCATGACGCGGAAGGTGGAGAGGATGATATTTGACATTTTGAATTTTGTTTCTGAAACAAATCGAAGACCTATTCATACGACAATTCAAAACTTGCCTAAATTGTGGTTAAATCGTATGATAGAGTAGAAAACTTTGTGACATTTAAAGGAAAATTTGCTTGTTATGAGCAAATTCTCCTTTTGTTACAAAGTTTTTAAATTTCTTTTTTATTGATTTGTTGAAATGAGTATCTTTACCATTCAGTGTACATGTAATATGAAATAAATATAAGTAAGTTAACGACTTTCGTTTTATGTCATTTTTTATTTTTTATTTCTTTTATTTTGTGTTATCATAACATATTCTACAAGGACTCTCTACTGATCGTCCAGGGGGTCTTCCCGTTCCCGTTCCTGGTGCAGGTCTGTGTCATCATCCTTAGCAAGTGAATCAGGGGTGTTGAGCTGCGAGGAGAGGTTGAAACTGCCGGCATCTGGTGTACTGGTTCTCAGCAGGCTGACGAAGGAGGGGTCATCTGGGGCGTGGGGAACTGTTGCTGGACGTAGCTGCGGTCCTGACTACCCCAGATACTGGGTGGATGTCCTATAGGGCGAGGTGGCCAGTGGGAGGGTTGAGGCTGCCACGTGGCCTGCTGCTGGAACTCGATGGGGAACTGCTGGTCTTGGCTTGGTGGTGGCTGCGTATGGCTATGCTCAGCTGCCCGTTGAGCCCTGTGTAACTCCTGCATGATGTTCGCCTCAGCATCCCTCCTAATCGCTCCAGGCAACTTGGACAGGATCTCATCCACATACTTTCCAAAGTTAGAGCTGCCACACACAGAAGCGCTTCTAGACATGAATTCAACAAGCAGTTCTTCTGAAAGAGAAAAAGTGAGGGATAATTTTTAGTGGGATTAAAATTATTATTATTATTATTTTAAGTCTCAATAAATATAATATTTTCTACCCTCCCGCTACACCAAATAGGGAGCCTTTTCTTTTTTAGAAATGTTATTATATCTTGTAATTATTGCATGGTTGCGGCCTATTTTCGTTGTTTTCGGCAGTTTGGTAAATTCGTGAGATCACGGATTCCTGTGTGCTATCTGCTGTGTATAGTGTTATTAGGAGAGATAATACTTACTCAGTTCTGCAGAGGTCATCCTATCCTCACTGCCCCGTCTGGAGCCGACCGACCGTGGCTGGGAGGCTGTCTGTGAGGTTGGTGATGCAGCTACTGGGAGTGTTGCTGTTGGAACCCTGCTTGTGGTAGAGGCAACTACTGAGCTTTGCTCGGTGGAAGGTGTGAGTTCAGTGCCACTGGCACTTGCTGCTGCTGCTGCTGTAAAGGAGGCCACATTTCTGGCATCCACCGTCTCAATGTGAGGGATCAAAAAGGAGAACTTATCCCATACCCACTTCTCTGTGCTGTTCATGTCAGTAATTGCATCTCCTCCTGCCCCACTCTTCTTGGCACGTTTCTTCAGCCGGCCCATCATGGTCCTCATGCTTGAGTACCATATTTTTAGCTGTTCTACAGTACTATTCATCTTGGCAGCCTGTGCAGCCCAGAGATTCTCTTTCTGGGTAACATCCTTGAACCCCGAAAGGCGTTTGCTGTACAGAACCTCATTTCGCATGAGGAACTCAATGATTTCCTCCTTTTGCTGTTCACAGAAAGCAGTGACTGTTTTCTTTCTCTTTGCTTTCTCGGAGGGGTAGCTCTCATCTGTCTCCTCTGGCTGGACTGGTTCTGGCTCCGGGTGTGGGACAGCCTTGCCCTTTCCCTTTCCCTTCTTGCCTCTGGTACCCTTGGGTGGCATGTCGCAAAGGCTAACAAATTCTTTCACTTGCAGGTTATTACTTAGATGTGCTCTCTTCAAGAGTAGATCGCGGAATGAGACGCATTAAATATTCTCCGGTATATAAATATGGGCACGAGAACTCGTAACAGATCGTGAGCGTTCGTGTAAAACGTAACTACTCGTATCTACTCGCATTTACTCGCATCTTCTCGTACCAACTCCTATCTGCTCGTGAGTTATTCGTGTCAGGTCTTGAGCAATGGGACCCCACATAGCGTAACAGATCGTGACAGATCGTGGGAGATCGTGGAAGATCGCAACACATCTCAACAGAGCGTGGTTTTTGTCTTGTCTAAGATCGATCCCGATCATCACGATTTGTAAGCACGATTAGATGCGATCCGTCGCGCTTTGTTACGATGCAATACGATCTGATACTATGATCCCGATTGACAATTGATCGTGTTGATCGTAGAACATTTTTGAACCGTTCAAAAAGTTTCTACGATTAGCGCGATTGCCACGACTGACCTCAAGATCTGATAAGATCTGATAGGATATCCACGATAAGTCCACGATTGAGACCACGATTTTAATCGTGCCGCGAATCGTGATAGTGGGAACGTAGCATACACTGCGTTTACACTAGGCCACGATGTCTACGATCTCCACGATTTGAGAGAATCGTGATGAGCGAATGATCATAAGGATCGTGACAACATTTTTGGCTGTCAAATATTTTGCCACGATTATGCCGATTTGACGCCAAATCTTGAAAGGACGTGGGAATCGTAGTAGAGCATAGTAGACCTTAAAAGACCTTAACCGACCGTAACAGAACTTGATGCGCCATCGTAGGGGATCTTGATGAAGTTGGAAACACGATTCTTTCAAGGTTCACTACGATGCCACTACGGTTTTATCACGCTCTATCACTCTCTACTACGATTCGTCAAGATACATTGAATAGCAAGAGTAATTACATCACGCTGTGATACGTTCTACTACGAACATCCCGATAGCCATACACGCTTTGACACGCTCTGATAAGTTCCCGCGCGGTTCCCACGATGTGTATCCACGCTCTGCAAGCTTTATTACGTCTGCAACACTGAACAAGGAAATATCTATAGTCTTTGGTAGATTAAAAATATGCCAGTCTTTTTATACCCAATCGTGTTGCAAGCATGGAGATTTTGCTCAAATCGTGGCCATAAATCGCAGGAGATCTTAACAGAACTTCATGATCGTGAGAGGTCTTAACATAACCTAAGGGAACGTGACAGAACGCGATAGCATATCGCGACAATCGTTACAAAACTTGAGAGAACGTGATGAAAATCGTGGCAGATCTTGACCAGAGTCGTGTTGGCTTCGTAACAAAACGTTAAAGATCGTAACAAAACGTACTGAGAGCGCAGGAAAGCGTAGCAAAACGTGGAAAAGGAAACCTGATAGTTTTGAATCGTAGACATCGTAGACTAAACGTAGCATTAGTTTATACCGGTCATTCAATACTTGGAATATCTATTTACATCGCTTACTCCAATTTCGTCAGACTTGTTGTTCTTTCAGTGATTTCCTGTAGGAATACCTCGTAATTACTTTGCCAAAACAGATCATTGTCCGTCTTTTGAGTTTTTACATACGTTTACTATGGACAACAAGGTCATGTTAATAGTTCGAAAGAAACAAATTAGCCCAGGATAAGAAAATGATATTCAAAATCAGTTATTAAAAGAAATATAACCATATTCACATTTTCTATTTGGTATCAATATAACTTATATAACTTTTTTTAAACGATGGCGGAATAGGTGGTCTATTGTTTATATATTGTATATATTATTACATTCAAAGTAATTAAGAATAAGGTTTGTTCTTTATCCTGTACATAAACGACAGTTAGTTAACCTTTAACCTGATAAACAGCTTTTTGAATGGTGTGCTTTGAAAAGAAAGGAGGGTGAAACTGTGTGAAACACAAAAACCCATTACATAATTGTTTCTAAAGTATACTATTGCAAATATGTCGAATGGCGTCAGCGTCAGATAAAGAGTTAAATAATTGTAACACAGTTACTAATTACTGTCAACGATAGTTTGAACAAACATAGGTTTTCTACAGTTCAATTGTATCTGACATTAATCCGGATTAGGTCTAATGCACTTCCATAGTAGTTTGGCATAATAACAGTTAAACACAGCAGCTAGTTTCATAAAGTAATTTAATATACATCGTATAGCATGGAGAGTCGGCAGCCGACCTGGTGGTGGCATCTTACATCACAATGGACATGTGAAATCTTGACAGTTAACTTGAGTATATATCCTGGTTCAATTATAGCCCTTCATACCGAGATACTGTCTACATGGAATTAGCCTTGTCATACGAAGTAATGTTCATTATTTTTCTCCTCCCTTTCTCATACAAAAAACAAGGAAAAAGGATTGCATGTACGTCTTGCGATACGAACTGGAAAAAAATGACACACGTGCAGATTAAACTCACATGAAAGATAATGAATCCCTAAACCAACGATAACATGTTTAAACCAACAATAACATGTTTAAACCAACACTAACATGTTTAAACCAACAATAACATGTTTAAACAAAGAATAACATTTTAACTTTTAACCTGTAACGGGAACGGGGTATAGGTATAAATATCCCTTCTACAGCCTTGATGTGGAAGCCGGCTTTTATAGCGACGTTGGTAGAGTGTTTAAGCTTTTACTAAAGTTAAGCAACATTAATCGCGGTTAGTCCCTGGATGGATGACCCGCGATGGCTTAACTCTGGTAACGTATCGCTTAACTCTGGTATACGTTACAAATGGTGGCAGCGGTGAGATTTTGGGTTGATATCACCATCATCCCCGGACCACGGTTGTTCCTAGTGATGTTACATAGACTCCGCTCTGGTGTACTGCTTGTTTAGTTGTGTTACTTCGGGTCAAAGTCAAGAGCAAAAATAGGGAAATGTAACGGAACGGTGTATAGGTATACATATCATTTCTACAGCCTTGCTGTGGAAGCCGGCTTTTATAGCGACGTTGTTAGAGTGGTTGACATTTTCTTAAAGTTTAGCAACGTTCATAGCGGTTAGTGCCTGCGTGGGTGACCGCGATGGCTTAACTCCGGTACACATTACAAAACAAAGAGTTAGTGTGAAACAAAAACATCAGCAAATAGTTATGAGATATATAACACACATGATTATAGTATTCCGTATTAATTATACAGTTCTATTATAAAAGAGTGTCTTTTGATCTATGTATGGAATTTATACCGCCCTTTGTAGTGGTGTTAACAGTAGCGGTTCCCCATTGGTTGATAATCAGCACGGGCCCATGTTAAAAACCATACAGGGTAGCGTTGACAGGTTTATTTATCCTAGTTTATAAGGACGGAATGTTGTCAAGCTAATGAAGAAGATTTTGTTCTGTTATTCACACGATATATAAATACATATACACGATAAGTCCATTGTTATGTAAATTTGCTGTGAATATCAAGCTTTATGGCTGAGTAAGTCTGAAATAATATAGTTTGGCTCCAATGGTTTTGTCCTGGTTGTTTTAGTGACTGTATAACGTTGCTATGAAAAGTATTATCATCTACGAATTCGTGAAAGGTAGTCTAGTCCATGTACTAGTGGACATATCCATTGACACATCTGAATATAGCTGTCATTCGGATCGTTCGTGGTGAATTACTGACTTTAACTGTATACCGTAGGTCGAACATGTACAAAGAAACAATTTTAACGCAACCAAAGTTTAAAAACAGCCTTGAATATGCTATGAATCTAACTAGTCAATTTAACTCTAATTAAATTGTTCTATTAAATATCTTTCTGTAATACGGAGAAAACTATATGAAACATTTAAAACAATAACAAACATTTAAAGTATTGATTATATGACGGTATATTTTATGTACATCTATGTCTATCTCTAGAAAGTTAGCCCTACAGCTTTAATCATTACTCGAAATAAATACGGTTATTTCTTTTCCAGGACTTTAAATAATTCCTAATATCAGTTCAATACAGTTACTTAATTGGTTTTAACAACATTTTAATTAAGCATTACTCTAGCTCCATTGAGCTTTGGCTTGACTCATACTCTGAATGCAAAGCAAGCCATGCATTCCTTCCCTTCATTTTTAAATGTGTATTCTTCCGCAAAAACATGTTCCCTTTCAAATTTCTGGACCTTAAACAGGGATCAGTATCAGGGTTTGTTATGTAATGCAATACCTCGTCAATCAAGATAAACTTCCGATATTCAGGTTTTGTAAGCGAAGTTGTCTTAACCCTATTTTTAATTTTTTGAATGTCTTGATCTAAGTCTTGTTCGTGACTTAAATTTAATCTAGATAATTCTGATATCTCGGGATGATCTAAATGTTCCGGTTGTTTGGAAGATTTGGCAATTTGTCTTACGTCAAGATCAGCATTATTTATGACATTAATTGACTGTAATATGTGGCCAGATGCGTTTAAATATTCATTTGTGTGTTTGTCGTCCCCCGAATCTGAATGGATATTTTTACGAGATGAAAAGTCGGCTATATATTCAATTGTGCAATTGCAATTTGGCATATTCAAAGCTATCCTTTGCAGAACCTTGTTATCGAAATATGTAGTTAATAAATGTGTTAACGGTTTATGATCTGTCTTAATAACAAAGTTGGCTCCTTGTAAATAACAATTTTATTTCTTTAACGCATAACTTATTGCAAAACCTTTTTTCATAATTGTACTGTATTTCCTCTGTGATCTAAATAAAGCATGGTTTAAGAAAAATAAGGTTTTTCTCCATTTTCTAAACCTAAGAATTACCTGACATCATTAACATTTTTTGGATGTTTTGGAGTTTTTATTTTTCTCATGGCCTTTATTTTCTCTAAATCGGGTGTAATAACTTCAGAACTAATTCGGTTACCTAAATATACCGTTGAATCTTTAAAAAAGTTGCACTTTTTAGCTATTAAGTTAAGGCAATTTTCTTCGATGTGACGAAAATGATCAAGTTCGTTGCGAGAAAAAATCAAAATGTCATCCAGGTACATGTACGCTACGCTAAATTCTTCACAACCCTTTAGTAGCTTGTTTAAAAAGCTTTGAAATATCCCGCCAGCAAGAATAATTCCAAAAGGTAAACGGTTAAATTCGTTAAAGGCAGTCTTTTCCTTGTCCCTGTCGTTTAATTATATTTGAAGATAAGAGTATGACAAGTCCAAACAGCACTCGTATTCTTATACAATTTAGATCAAAGTAGATTCTGCATGAATTACTCGCTAAGAAGTCCTTCCCTAGAATGATGTTCCTAGATAAAAGTATGGTTAATTCTTAGCTTATTTATTTTAATTTCAATATTTGCTGAGCCTAAAACTTGTATCGCATCCCCCGAAGCTGAACTCAACTTAATCCCAGTCTGATTTAAGTCTATAAATGGTTTGAGAGATTTGAAAACACGTTTATGTATGATGGAGAACCTTGCACCGAATCGATAAGGACACGCGTCGAAAGGTTCTGGATTCTGGGTAGAACAAAATGGGTATAGAGTTTACTTCCAAAAAGGAAATATCTAATTTATCTGAGCTGAAGTCCGATTACAGCCAAATGATGCATGTTTCTGATACGAACAGTTGTTTTCTGACATAGACTTCAATTGCAAATAGTGTTTACACTGTGATTTGCGATGTCCGATCTTCCTACAGATAAACCATTGTATTGGAGTTCTACAATCTATATTGAGAATATTGCCGGCAAGAATTGCAACTACGACTGTGTAATGCAGGTCGAGTTACGACCGTGTAATGCAGGTCGAGTTACGACCGTGTAATGCAGGTCGAGTTACGACCGTGTAATGCAGGTCGAGTTACGACCGTGTAATGCAGGTCGAGTAACGACTGTGTAATGCAGGTCGAGTTACGACTGTGTAATGCAGGTCGAGTTACGACCGTGTAATGCAGGTCGAGTAACGACTGTGTAATGCAGGTCGAGTTACGACTGTGTAATGCAGGTCGAGTTACGACTGTGTAATGCAGGTCGAGTTACGACTGTGTAATGCAGGTAGAGTTACGACTGTGTAATGCAGGTTGAGTTACGACCGTGTAATGCAGGTCGAGTTACGACCGTGTAATGCAGATCGAGTTACGACTATGTAATGCAGGTCGAGTTACGACCGTGTAATGCAGGTCGAGTTACGACCGTGTAATGCAGGTCGAGTTACGACCGTGTAATGCAGGTCGAGTTACGACCGTGTAATGCAGGTCGAGTTACGACCGTGTAATGCATGTCGAGTTACGACCGTGTAATGCATGTCGAGTTCGACTGTATAATGCAGCTTGAGTTACGACTGTATAATGCAGCTTGAGTTACGACTGTGTAATGCAGGTAGAGTTACGACTGTGTAATGCATGTCGGGTTACGACTGTATAATGCAGCTTGAGTTACGACTGTGTAATGCAGGTCGAGTTACGACCATGTAATGCAGGTCGAGTTACGACTGTGTAATGCAGGTCGAGTTACGACTGTATAATGCAGCTTGAGTTACGGCCGTGTAATGCAGGTCGAGTTACGACCGTGTAATGCAGGTCGAGTTACGACTGTGTAATGCAGGTCGAGTTACGACCGTGTAATGCAGGTCGAGTTACGACTGTGTAATGCAGGTCGAGTTACGACTGTATAATGCAGCTTGAGTTACGACCGTGTAATGCAGGTCGAGTTACGACCGTGTAATGCAGGTCGAGTTACGACCGTGTAATGCAGGTCGAGTTACGACTGTGTAATGCAGGTCGAGTTACGACTGTGTAATGCGGTCGAGTTACGACTGTGTAATGCAGGTCGAGTTACGACTGTGTAATGCAGGTCGAGTTACGACTGTGTAATGCAGGTCGAGTTACGACTGTGTAATGCAGGTAGAGTTACGACTGTGTAATGCAGGTCGAGTTGTACATTGTCGCTGGCGGCTAAGAAACCTGTTATACGAACTTTTACGTTTTCGACATTATTTACCGTTACATGTTTTTGTTCTAAAAGGAGATTTTCGCGCATGTCTTATCCTATCTTACACCTTATTTTTTTACATTGAGTTCATTTACTATTGAAGTAACTGCATTTTAAAACGTACTAGGATTTTCTCTAATTAGATGTGTTTGCATTGTACATTGATCTGAAATTCCATCTATGAAGAAGCCTACGATTTCTTGTCTATTAAATCTAACCTACGTAAGTTTCTGGTACTAATGAAATAATGCGATCTGCGAAATCTTTAACTCTTTCAGAATATGTTTGCCTGATATTTTGTACAACCTAAACATAAATGTGAGGATAAACTTACTTCGCCAACATATGTTTTTTTCGCCGACCTGATAAAATAAGTGTGACTCCTCTAAGTATATATAGTCATTGGTAGCATCTTACATCACAATGGACATGTGGCATATTGACAGTTAACTTGAGTACATATCCGGGTTCAATATAGCTCTGTAATACAGAATACAGAAATACTGTCTACATGGGAATTAGCTCTGTCATACGAAATAAAGTTCATTATTTCTCAGTAGGATACTTTTATACTAACCAACTCAAATAATATATTTCGAACGCAGGACATTCAAATTTCCTTTATATGGTACACACAGAACATGGTTATAATTAATTTTGTAACATTTGATTTGAAGGTGATCAAGCACAACATAAATATTACTATCCTTTGTTGCTCATTAATCTGAGAATATTGTAATTTTAAAGTCACTCAGGAATATTTTGAAGAACATGTTTGTGCCTGGTAATGAACACGATGAAAGCGTTCCCATAAGGACTCTTTTAGTATGTTATGTAAATACAAAGTATCATATAAAAAGCAGCGGACAAAATGATAAACGAGGTTGTCAAAGACGATAAATGCCTGTCTGTCAAGTCAATATACAGAATAACGGTAGAAAGATAATACCATTTAAATGAGTTTCGTATATTACTAGAGGAACAATGTATGGATGATACCAACTTAAAACACCAAATGCAAATAACATGTTCATCCATGGCATATAGATAGATTAACTATTTACCAATTCCGTTTAAAAATACACTGTATTTATCAAAACAATCCATTTTGATTTGTTTCCAAATAACCATATGTTGTTTGATATATAATTTACTTCCGTGTTCATGTTATGTTTAGAAATTAATCTATGCTATATGAGAAGACGTGAAAAGTCATATAACAAGAGCATCGCCAACGATACAAATCTCATCGCAGGTGGTTTCTTTTTATATATACAGATGTATTGTAGTCACTGTGACCTTTGATATAGAACAGTGAAAAGGGAACCCGTCCAAGCTCACTTTACAATAAACCAGAGTAAAAAAGTAAAGTATTAGCTATTTATTGACAGACATGACTGAATCTTATTCGTTTCAGTGCATTTCTATGTCAATATATATGAAGAAAGGCTTTCTATATAAAGTATAAACAATTATATTTTGCAATACTCCTAACTCCTTAACAGTTTTTGCTTACTAATGTAAATATAATTGTGTATGTCCAGGTGTCAACAATTTTGAAGTTTTTATTCTGTTTTGTTATTTTATTGCACTGATGAAGGCGTAATTCCGAAATTATATAGTATAAAAGTATAAACTAAACAACAAGTAAACACTTTGTATATTATGTCTTCCAAAGAGAAGAAACAACAAGTCTTTGTGTTATTTTTTATTGTATTTGTTTTATTTATTTTATTTATTTTATTTATTTTATTTATTTTATTTATTCTTGTTATACAATTTTATTTATTCTTGTTATACAATTTTACCTATTCTAAAACTGTAGCAAAATAAAGAAGTTTTAATGACTTAAATTCTTTGTTTCATTTATTTTTCAAGATATTTGCTCTCGTTTGTTCCTATCCACATATCCTAGCCATGATCTGTTCATATCTTGCATATATTTCATTATCTCATCTGCACCTGGCTGACATTTCTCTAAAATCACCTTCCAGCAGTACTTTCAGTACTTGATTTTTCTATAAACATGGAAAGAATAGAGTCTACAATTTCTCTGGAATGTCATAAACAGGGGGGGGGGGGGGGGGGGGGGGGGGGGGGGGGAATGAACGAAGCTCTTTCGCATGTTTGGTATAACTCGCTTTGACCGAGTTTACTTTATCCTTCAGAATTCGGAATATATTCAATGTTTGTCATTTTGCGTACGTTTTTGGATCACAATCCACCTTGTATACAATACGACATGCACACACCGTTCTAATTATCAGGAGATTACCATTGGGCCAAATTAAGGACAACAAAATAATTCACAATGTCATTTTAAGCAATTCAATAGCTTTGAAAGTTATCAGGGGTTTGATTATTTCCTTATATGTACACGGACAACAATCTAAAAATCAAAGCGCCAATGGCACTGTAGTGGCGATCGTATGGAAAATCCTGCAAAGTAACAAGCAGTATATCGGTGTAGGGCTTGCGCTTTTCAATAATAGTGCACTCTGGTGCGGATCAATTTGAGAATGTATCCACCCTGCATCTTTTGACAGTAGAATAATGTTAGTTTGCCAGAATGTTGTCTTGGTGATTTTTTAGTTACGTTCTAAAACTGGTCATGATGTGTTCAAAATAAGGCCATTCCAAATTTATGAAAAATCTAGTTGGTACTCGATAGACTAGCTACCGTTTTAGCTCATTGGAATGGCTATTTGTAATCTAAATTGTTCGGGTAATCACATGTTCATCACCAGGTCGCTAGGCCATATTAAGATAAAATATTGTGTACATTTTAGAAATGACAAAATTATCAAGAAAGGAGAGAAAACAGTATCCATTAGTTTGGTGTTTGTTTCAATGATGTCCGATATTAAACAGGTCTGTTCAATTTAGTCCCTTCACATTGCATGATTGAGGGTTGTCAGAGACATGAGGTTGTTAAACTGCTTCGAATAATGTGAGTGCAAAAACAAACACAAAACATGCTCAAAAAGCACAATTTCACTATTTGCCAAACTGTTCAATTTATAAAAATATAGGCATATATTATAATGCTCGATCCAAACTAAATTAGGCTACACTTTCAGCATTGATTGCTAATTGACTCTAGAACGTGCAGACGTGTATACATAACGTGTGTACACACTGACATCGTGTGTCCTTTAAACCTTTGTAAACCAGTCTTATCATCTAGACGCTTTCATATATTTAAACAACTACACAATAAAGCGTTTATAATATTGAGATTTACAAGCACTTCTGGTTTTTGGTCTCGCGAGCTATTTATAGAACCTTTTGGAATTTCCAGATTTGAGTATCATTTGAGTTATTTGCCGTTATTTGCAAGGCAGAACGCGCAATGATATTTATTATCTGCCCAATCATGACGAAGATAATATTTACATATTTTAACTCTATGTAGATAATGTCTCGATAAAACTCAAATATTAGTAACAATCCGGTACCAAAGTAGCACTGACATAATTATTATTAATCACGTCTCTGCATCAATGATGGAACTATAACGATGTGAGTAAATTAGTTTGCAGTAAGGAAAAAAAAATATCAACCGATTGTTCAAAACCGACTATGTAAATATTTTTCGTTGTTGTTGTTTCTGTTAGCATTGTGGCGATTGTCAAACCAATCGCCACAATAAGTTCTGTTACACAGGTGAGCGAAATAGGACCATAATGGTCCTCGTGTTTATCAATAATTTCAAAGAAAACTACGTAAATTGTCTTTTTCTACTTTTAATGACAATCAGTTATGTTAGATTCTGCAGATTTTCACACTTAAATCTACAATAAAATGTTTGTGTGATTATCAACCCCATCCCTCACACGAGCATTGCAAACTTGGCAGTGGCTATACTAAAATATGGTCTGATTGTTGTTGACACAGTCAATTCATTCAAAGCGTTGAGAGCACTTACGGTACACGGGCATCTATAAGTTGTAAAGATATAGCATAGAGTTTCGGCTACTCCGGCTAACCTCATAGACATAGTTTGGACCACTATTATGATTAGATTAAAACTATTTCCAAAACTATTTAGGTATACATGTCCTTAAATTGTCAATCTCCATTAGTTTTTAAAGATCTCTTTATCTTACGAGTTAGGGTTTTGTAATCATTGACAAAGATAGCGTCTGTTTTCACCATTTACTTCTATTTTAAAGGCGTCTAGATATAATTTTTTCCTCATATTGGCAGTCGTCATTAAACCACTCTGATTATTTTACGATTGTATCATTAAAATAAACGTTATATTTTTATTCGTTTTTCAGATTTCACATGGGAGGACAAGTTGTTGTTTGGATAAACTAAATGTAAATGCCCGGAAAGTAGAACGGTTACCATTGTATAAAAACACTAAGTTATGATACATTTGAAAAGAATTTCATATTTCCATGGTTTTAATTTTGTGTTTCATTATCCTTGTATTTCAGGTTATTTCATGCCATTTACGATGATTTACTTGTCCCTGATTAGACTTGCAGCAGACGCTTATGTTAAAGTATCATTACAGTATGATAATTAAATAACGTCGATTTCTAGTTCTATTAGTTACTCCATATTACTGAACGTTCTTTTAAGGTTGAAAGAGAGATCTTGATATGTGTATATTCCATATAATGTTAATACATGTAACTATAAATAGTATAATGAATGGACTGTGACTAATCTAGTTACTGATATTTCCGTTTAATCTTAAAACAAATCTACAGCAGATGAATTTGAAATTATTCTTTTTTGAAAATAGTTAATGAATTGCTTATTGTGAGCAATTTCTTCTTTTGCCACAATGTTCACAAAAAAATCTTTCACTGTACAAATGTGTCTGGAGGTGGAGAATGTTATATTCTATTTATATCATAAATTCCAATTCGACGATTATTAGCGCAAAATATTTATAACGTCGCTATATAGCGCGGTCATTTTCAATGCTTTTCATTATGACGTTACGCAGCATTGTTATTACACTAGTTATATACCGAAACATATAGAATGCCGTTATTTCACGCTGGCGACGTCATTTATGATATAATATATAGTATTGATAAGGACTGATCCTAGCAAGAGCCAAACATTCGAGTAGGTTGCCCGACAAACTGTTCATCTTATATATATGCAAATTGCACTTAAATTAGCATTGATTATTATGTAAATTAATACAAAAAACAAAGTACAGAGCAGTGAAAATGTATCAAAACTTTTGTGAAGATAAAAGTGATTCAAGATATATTGACAGCGAGTATCAGCAGAATGTATATTTCATTCGCCTTAAAAGCTTAAATTGATGAAAATAAATGTAAATTATGGACTTCAGAAAAAAACGGTGAACATATACAAATATGAACATACATCTGTACTTTGTATACTTTTTGGTCGGAAATGAAAACCATGCTGTATCTTAGAATTTGTAATGATGTTATGTTTATGACAGCATTTCTTGACACAGATAATATCAGGTCAAGGTATCTTTGTCATGACCGATTGAGGAAAACATTCATGGAAAAAGAAATCGTAGTTTAAAAAATGTTGGATTATTATGTTAATTGAATGTCTCGGTGACCAATTTGTACAACAGTCTATGATAAATTCACTTCCTTGAACAAATAAAAGCAATTTATGAACATCGCAGTTGATGGCCGACGTGAATAATCTAAGTATTATGAATTAATCAACCCACATGTAGACACATGTTGATGCATCTGCAGCAGACGACGTTTGAAAGTATTAATTGTGGAAAACGGGGAAATTGGTAATAATGAGCTATTTCTCTTTTTGCATTTATGTTTTCAACTCTTTAAATAATTACATTCTCATTTATTTACCTTTCCACTGTTGATTCCTGGATGTTTTCAAATGCGACTGCAGTAGCTGTATGTGGGAACGGGGATTGGTGTAGACTTTTTTCTCTCGTCCTTCTTTTAAACGTTTGGATAAATAGTGGGTCTTTGACCTCTTGCAAAGTGCCTGTGTAAATTTTTTAAAAAATGTTTATATAATGTTCACACGATAAGTCAATAGAATCAACAATAGTTTTGTCATTTAAACTCATTACCAAAAATGCATGGCGGTCATGTAATTTCTTTGTCGAATTAGTTTGAAATCACGTAAGCATTTTCAGAGAAGGAACATTTAACGCTTTCATTTTGTTCTCTTTTGCTGATTCCGCCTGACGGCCATGTAACCAATCACAAGGCTTGAAGAGTTTTAGAGGAGGGTCACTACGGTACATTTCTGCCAAAGTATCTTGAAATCAGACGAGCACTTTCACAGCAGAAGAGATTTTGAAGTGTTATCCCCTTTTATGCCGACTGGCGGCTAGTGTTATTTCTCAACAAATCAATATGGCTTGTCCATTTTTTAATAACAGGTATCTTAAGGAACAATACTGTAGAATTATCTTGAAATCGGACCAGTAACTTCAGAGAAGAATTTCAGGATTTAAACAGTTTTCCCTCTTTCAGAAGCCGCAGCAAGCATCGTTCTGGATGGGCACAGAATAATACTAATAGCTATAAGAAAAGCAAGTGCTTTGTAAAGTTTACATATACAACGGCTTTCATTTGATCTCCTTGAAACTTTTGTGTCACTTGTATTAGAACACATTACACCAATTATTTTTTATACCAAAATTTTAAAAGTTGGAACATCATTCATAAATGTAAAATATATCACAGTTTTAATATGATTCTTATTAAATTTGCTCTGAATGGTTTAATCTCTGAAATGCATTATAATTGGTTTGTTGTTGGTGTATTTGTTTCGTCATTTTACTATATGGTTTATAATGTCAGTATTAAGAAAACAATTGAAGAGAGCCGCAAGCGAATAGTAATAACTTGTCAACACTTCCTAGTTAGCCGTTCTGACGACTACTTTACTAACAGCCGATTAGATCAATGGTTTACAAACCAATATTAAGGAAAATGTACAATAAGATATGTGACAAAATGCTCACCTATCTACCATGGCTATGTATGATAAATAACGTAACTTAACACAGATAGCCAAAATGTTCCAAAAACATAATTGTTAAAAAAAAAATATTTGAATCTGAGTAACTTACCTTTCATACTTAGGTATAGAAACATTAAGCACATACATAGTACATATCTTATCGTACATCATTTAAATGTGGTTTGCTCCCCTTGAAATTAGAAATCCTGCCCTAAAATCAAAGTGATGCCAATACGTACAAATACCAGATATTAATGACAATTTTACCAAAATAAGAAGTCACTCTTAATATAAGATTTTCGTCACCAGCTAGCTCTCATACACAAGATATGTTGTAAGACTTTGCACTCAATGGTGAATGAACTGAACATGTAATTATTTCTAACGAAAGAAAAACAAGAAGGATAGCACAGGGCTAACCAAATTGATAGCCTTTTGTCTCGCGACAGACACGATATTTAAATACGACAAAGATAGATATTGCTGATGGCATTTTGCAAATTGTCTATCAAAGAGGAAATACTCATTGCCAATCTTTATCTTTATAAACGTTTTACGGTATCAGTAATGTGTTTATTGTGTGGATTTACAAAGCCTTTAAGATACGTTAGTCGTGAAAGGACCATTGATAATCACTATAGTATTGCTTATAACGATCTAAATGAGCAGCGTCTGGTGATTAAGTGTCTAAGCCTCTCCCAGTTTACAGCATTTGAAGTTACATTTGCGTTCAACTAGTCAGGCTTCACTTATTATGTTTTCAAACGTTGTTGCCTTTCCCTCCTTGGCGCTCAGAGCTGTGGGGTTAGCATTACGTCCGACTTGCTGTTGTCAGGATCAATCAATTCAAACGTTGTTTTTAAGTCTTTATAATTTATTGACAAATACTCTAATATTCTGCAGTGAACACATATGCAATAAAACGTATAATTGTCCCCAAACGCAGTTAAAATATATGGTTATATAACAAAGTGAGATATGTATATGGCTGTTTCATATGATTTACGATTTCGTACCCTTCCCGATTCGTAATCACCTTCAAAAAGTCCAATAATCACATAACTAAGTTCTTTCACGAAGGAAATAAACACATTCATTTAAATAATGATATAAAGGAAATCATGGAGATGGTTGTTTTTAACTTTGAGAAAATTAGTCAGCAATCGAAGCAAGCCTCATTACCTTAATTTATCGAGCTTTTTCTAGAGACATTTCCAAGCCATAATTACTCCAATTTGAAGATAGACGGTCACGTTTTCCTGAGGGGATAATGAGGGAAATATCGATGTCGATGACGTTTCTGGATTGTCAAATCCTACGTCGGCTGTTTCTTTGCAAGTAAGTATAATAGACGACACGAAACAAAATCGGTTAAGTAGACTCGAAACAACGTCTGTTATGAAGACATGAAAAACAGCATCGGGTTTTTCTATATAACTTCAGGTTAAATATAATGACCTTCCAACCAATAAATGGATACACATGGTAACATATTTATTTTAAAGAAAGGCTATTATATTTTTCATATCTACATGTTGTTCAATGGAGAAACGATATTTGATAATTGGCCATATCGGTACAAGACGCCCGTTTCTACACATTTTCAAAGACGTTTTCCGAAGCCAAATATTATAACCAATAATCGTTAATGTGCGCCGTTTTCAAATAGGGCATTTCTTGTTATTATCCTCATATACTTTAATAAAGGACGCCTTTGAACACAACTTTGCAAGTTTATCATATTTTAACCTATTTACTCGATAAAATATGAAATTGGCAAACTTTCAGCAATTTGCACAATTGTGTCTCTTTATGACACAACAAGTGAGGTTAGTTTTCATATACTTTATTGATATGACATCAATTCTTTCAATTGATATCATTCAAATCCTTCTGGAGTATGTTTCTTTGGAATTCAACCTGTACTCGCATCGAGATTGTGAGAGAATCCTAAATCTTCATTCTCCTCATCTCAATATTCGACCAGAGTAAATTGGTTCACACGAACGGCATTCTTATTCTGATACACTGCCTTAAGCATATGGTGTAGGCGCTCAGGTCTTACAATCATCGTAGTATTCCGGGTAAACAAATAAATTATATAAAGCAGGAGGAACGAAAGGAAAAGGTTCCATGTCGAAGCATTTTACCTAAAGACTAGTTCGAATGTATACAACTCAACTCAATTGTTTCAGGTATTCGACAAAAAAAATGCCTTTTGTCAATTACAATCAATACATAATAAATGGCAATGAGAAATATAGACATGCATTAATTAAATAAATCTGTAAGACACAATATAAAACATACCATAATACAGCCATTTAAAAATAAATGTGTACTTTAATATAATAACTGTTCAATATAACTTCGCTATAATCAAAGCGCTGAAAGCTCTAATGGTATAGGGGCATATGTAAGTTGAAAATATATGGCATAGATACTATCGACAAACATTGTTGAAACAATAAACAAATACCTTTAAAACAAACCAAACCAAAAATGTGTGAAGCAACCCATACTGCCTGCCAATAACATATACCTTTTTTATCAAAGTTTGACCCTTTTCTTGTATAAACAAAATAAATCAGGAGGACAAAATATTGACAAAATACCGAACAGCGACCCTTAATTAAAATATTTCCAGTTCAGAAATCACTAAAGATCCACAGTGTATATTGTAATCATGCTGATAAATAAAAGACAATCGAAAGCATGCTAGAGTTATGTTTCCCAATACACCAAGTCTTAAATTGATACATTGGAGATCTATTGAGACAATAACCGAAGAAATAAAAACATGAGTTTACACCTAAAAACCCAGATCAGATTTGTGTTCAAAATATTGTATCGATCTCCTAATCCCAATGTATACGTGTGACAACTATGAAATGGATCCGCAAAACAGAAACAAAGTTTTGACCAATTAATGCAAACCGTAACGGACAGATGGACGGATGGATGAACACAAAGACGGACAGACAGTCAGTCGCTCCGGACAAAGTACACAACTTTGGGAAGCATTCATTAACGAACAAGGGTTTTGATTGATTGGGGTTTAACGGCGTTTTATCGATTTCTCAGTTATATCACGGCGGCCAGTTCACCTACTTATGCATTTCCTGGTTTCCTCACAGCAGTACTCCACACAACAATCTTCCCAAGCAACTGGCTGCTTTTTTCACATAGACTTAGCCCTTTGGTGGAAGACAAATGACGCATGTCGCATTGAGTTTTGTCAATCGTCGGAAAGAAAGTTGGCCAAGCCGGGATTCGAACTCACAACCCCTGGATTGACAGCCCGCGTCGCTACCGACTGAGCTACCGGGGCTCGGCTAACGAACAAGGGCATTTCACGCCGGGAACGCATGTGTTGCATGCGAAAGTCATATAATAAGTGAGAACATGGAAAGACAAAAATATACAGACTCCAAACGCAGCATGCTAAAGTTATGGTAATGGTGCACTGCAAATCTGTAGGTCATACGTTACCTACAAACCAAGTTTGAAATAGATACAATGGAAATTAATTGAGACAATCGCTGAACTAAATAAGGAAAAATGGAGATAACTAAAATAAACAGACCAGAGTTATGTACCTAGTACTTTGCCGTTCTCCTGATTATACGGTATAAGTGTGACTACTTTGAAATAAATCTGCCATACAGTAACAACGTGTTGACCAATACATGCAATCCATGACGGACGGACGAATGCACATTCAGGCAGACAGCCGGCCGGACGCCGGATTATACCTCCAAGCTTTACAGACAGAGACAACTCATAAAGTATTGATTACAGAAGACTGGTTCGATGCGTCTCCGAAATGGGACTGTACAAGGTTGATTTACAAACAAAAACATTTAGACTACATTTCTAGTTTATATGTCAACAGATACATCTAGGACTAGATTACACGTTGACGGACGTTGAGTCTTCAATTAACGCAAATGCATATACATCATAAATTGTGTCCCAAAATCGCTAGAAGCGCCTCAATTATGAAATAAATAATGACCTTGCGGTTATAACTCGTGTGTATGTTGACATTTTCGGCCAAATTTCTTTCCGACGTTTGACAAAAGTCAATGCGACATGCGTCATTCGTCTTTCACCAATGGGCTAAGTCTATGTGGAAAAGCAGCCAGTTGCTTGGGAAGATTGTTGTGTGGAGTTCTGGTGTGAGGAAACCAGGAAATGCATGAGTAGGTGAACTGGCCGCCGTGGTATTACTGAGAAAATTTTGAAAAACGGTGTTAACCCCTATCAATCAATGTTGAAATTAAATTATCTCTAATTCGTAGATTCAATTTCTATTTCCTATTTTGAATAGTAATGTAAACATTGTGGAAAAAGACACACTTACTGATTATCATTCATCTGTTAAGGTGAGTCAAATTTGTCTAAAAGGGGCAAAGGTTAAAATAATAACTGTAGACAAATGTGTTCGTTATGTAGGTTATAGGGAAAAAAAGATTATTGTTCCAAAGCATTGTTAGGAAAGGATAAATTGCTCATTGTCAGCAATTGCTCCGTTTGTTGCAAATACACTTTCAACATTCGTATGTAACTAAGTAGCTATACCGGAAACGGTTCAACCCTTTCCCGCTTACAGTCGCTTGTTGACGCATGTGCAGCAGACGGCTGCAGAATTGTTTATCGTGATCCATTTCCTCTATTTCCACAAAGGTTTCAACTATATATTTATCCCCTTGATGTAAAGCAAAATTGCTCGTTATCATTCATCTTCCACAAAGGTTTCAACTCTATATATATTTTTCCCCTTGATGTAAGGCAAAATTGCTCGTTATCATTCATCTCTAGCATGTTATTCAAAATGTGTCGAGTAAAAGAATGTCCATAGTAAAACGTTCATATATGAAAAGAATTAATTTAAAACGTGTATGAAAGCATTGTGTGAAAAGGAGGAATTGCTCATTGTCAGCAATAGATGTAACCATTTTCCGCTTACAGACGCATGTGCAGCAGACGACAATCGAAAACATTGTGACAAAAGGAGAAATTGCTTATCGTAGGCAATTTCTACTTTTGCCACGATGGTTTCAACTCCTTTCAATAATTGTATTTACAGTGATTTGCACATTTCTCTATCTATATAAGTCGACTGTTGTAAACTAATGGGGTCACAGCACGGTCGACATTACCTAACACCACTGATATTGAGGTCAATCATAGTTCAGAGTGTGTTTCACGCGTTGGAACTATTTTGTCTCATTAATTAATGCAAGCGGGGGATTGTTCGTGATTCGGTCGAACCAATGACATCGTTGAAAAGGCAGATTATAACCAATCAAAACTAGATTTTGGCGTATGTATACACATGTGGACTGTGGTTGCAGCTTTAATCCGACTTTTCGAAAGCAGAATGAGTATGGTATAGTGGCGACACGCCCCTATCCCAAAAACCGTCTTCTACAGCAGGTCTGTAGTATTGGTATTTGTACCTATACCCCATTCCCGTTACAAGAAATAACTAGAAATCAATCGCTTCCAAAAAACTAATCACGGTTTTCCATTATACAAAATGTATCTAACAGAATGGTCATTGACAGTGTCACCTATATAGTTTGCTACACGTATATCACGGCGACTCCTGTCTAAATTACTGGTTCTCATGATAAGTATATGAGCGATCCTTCAGGAAACCAACATTAATTTAATCATAAGACCTGTCCGCGCATTCGCGCTAAGTATGCAACTATTCATTATAATTGTTCCTTGAAATCTCCTACGGCCTAACTGTGCGAATAATTTTAATTATGAAACCCATAATGACAAATGATATATCTATAGGTGCCACCTATCTACGCAAGCACCGTAAACTAATTGAAAACAATAATTCAAGATCATACTTTGGCCATAAAAAATGATTTTAAAAGTAATTGACTGGACGATGATAATGTTCATGTCATGTTTTTGCATTGAAATTCGTATTGCTGTCGTCTCTTACGCACAGAAAATAATGAAATAAAGACTTTCAGAAAATTAAAAAATATATTTATAATGAACGAGGTTTAAACATGAGTACCAAGATGAGCCTTAATCGACCATCTGCATGATGGTATAGAAGCAAAATCGAGCGAAATTTTGTCATTTCAGCCATTTTTCTGATTCCACCTGTCCACTATCTTTTTCAACCAGTCAATATGGCTGAACAAATTAAGTAGGGAGTCCCATTTCTGCTTAAACCTTTCCCTAATAAAGATAGTTTCTGACGCCTCTGCAGCAGACAACTAAGGAAAAGATTGTCGCAAAAGGAAGAATTGCTCAATATTTCTAATTGTTTTACATGTAGCTTGTTTACTTATAGGAATGATTAAACCTGGATGGATATGAGTAAACCTTTATGTATTTATTGCGTTTAGGGATGGGGATCAAGAGTTACCTGTACATACAGTTTGATATGATCTAACACTACGAAACGTATACATTTTATAACAATTTTGTTCGAGTGAATCTTATACCCATGTATAGGAATTTGGGTATTTCATGTTGATCCCACCCTTTTTACGGGAAACGACGTCGCTCTAGTTGACGTTACACCACGGACGTTACGTTTCGTTACAGAAAAGACGCAACGTCGTCCTTGTGTACGAAAGTCATCATGTTAGTCTTCATATTAAATACTTTTAAGATGGACGCAACATAGTGTGTGATCTTAAATAAAACCTTAAAAAATCATTTGGTCGAAATATTGGGAACAAATCTAGTTTGCCGGTCCCCAAGAAATGTTTGTAAAGTAAGCGGAAATGCGCGATAGTATTAACCGACGGAGGCCGGAAAGAACTATTGTTGACAAGATGGCGCATGCGTACTAGTAAACGATTGTTATGTACGTAAAAAAATTAATCGAACGAAACAAAACTCAATTGTCAAAATAATCAATATAACAAACACTAGCCTGGACGATTTTGAGGTAAGTGACCCTAACCCTCATTTTATTATTAATTAAAAACAAAAAAAGCAAGGCCGAGTCGATCGTTACAGCGGAGAGAGAAATACGCTTGCAGGTCAATTTACGCAAAATACATCCGCTGTCATGCTGATCTACACCAAAATTTCTAACGTATGTGAACTCTTGATCACTGTGATGAAGTGCTATAAGTCTATTGTTCGCCATGAACTGTTGTAGTGATGACGATTTGTCACTGGTGACGTCATCATGCATTTTACCAATAGCTCGAAGACGCGCATTAAAATCACCAAGTATTAACACTTTACCTTTTAATGAACACGTGTGCATAATAGCCTCAAGTTCTGTAATTGTTTCGTGATAGTGTTTAATGTAACTGTCCGACGGCATATATACTCCGATTATATAGATTCTCTCAGAATTTATTAATTTGAGTTCAATGCCTATTATCCTTTCATTATCTAGACAATCGA